>VWZI01003781.1:98199-168055 GCA_013396835.1 Psilopogon haemacephalus | reverse complement strand
GAAAAAAAAAAAAAAAAAAAGCATATATCCAACTTGGCACAACGAAATTACAATACTTATTAAAATTTTTCACACAGTTCCTACTTCTGCCTTGTTAAAGTTAGTTCTCACATGATGTGGGGTACAAAACTAATTATGGCTACTGAGAATGAGAAATAACTCCACTGAAAGGAGGCTGGTAAAAACAAATGACAATCAGATCCTTGAAGACTAATAGGTGCCCTTTGCTCTGACACTATACCCCAGGGATAACCTATTCAGGCTCTGAAAATTAGCTCACCAGACATTTTCCATTCAACAAGAACAATGTCTGTAATGTTTTAATGGACACGTTTGCGTCACTCATGTTTCTCATTTTATTTTTTTTCTTTACAGAAATATTAAATCCTGGTAAATCCTAATGCAGGGATGGTGGATAGCATCTACAGATTCCAGATGAAACCAGAGCTTCTGGTGGTGTATAATAAGCAAGTCTTCCTGCCTCAGAGAGCTTCTATCTTACAATAGCAAGAGAGAGAAGAGTAGAAATGAAAGCTGAGGAATGTGGTGGTACTTGCCATAAGACATGAAAACCAGATCAGAGACTGAAACACAGGTTCAGTCCTGACCACTGCTTTCATGAATTCACAGATTGCATCAGGTTGGAAGAGACCTTCAAAGGTCATTATGTCCAACCCTCCTGCAGTGAACAGGGTTAGCTCCAAGTAGATCAGGCTACCCAGGGACACATCAAGTCTGATCATGAATGCCTTCAGGAACAGGGCTTCAACAACATTTCTGGGCAACCTGATCCATTATTTCACCACTCTCACTGTAAAGAAATTCCTTCTTATGTCCAACCTAAATCTACCCTGTTCCAGTTTCCAACCATTGCCCCTTGTCCTATTGCTACAGGTCTTTTTAAAGAGTCCTTCCCCACACTTCCTGTAGATCTCTACCAGATATGGAAATGTAGCTATAAAATCTTCCTGGAACCTTCTCTTCTCCAGGCTGGGCAGCCCCAATTTTTTCAACCTATCTTCAAAGCAGAGGTGCTTCAGCCTTCTGATCATCTTTGTGGCCTTCCTCTGGGCCCACAAATTGTCAGGCATCATCCTGGAAGTTTACTGGGGAAGGAAAGACCATCAGAGATTGAGCTCCAGCTGGTGAGGAACACTGCAAACAAAGTTTTGTGAAAAAAGTTGTATTGTCAAAGCAGAAACACTCCCTTGAAGACAATTTATTTTAGAAAGGTTTTTCTCTCCTATGTTTTCCAGGTCAGAGAGCTCTACACCAAATGCCCAGCAGCAAGTGGCAGAGGGCACTCACCAGGGCTGCACCAGCCTCAGCTTCCCTTCTCTCCTGCCTGCTTCTTTCTTCCATTGAAATTTTTTTAAAGGTCTCATTTTTGTCTGATACAGAATGGAAAATACCTCTTGAAATGTCAGGAGTTTTTCCACAAGTGACACTTCTGTTTTTTTCCTGACTGGCCCTGGACTACAGGCAGTTACATGCTGTTTGCCTTCTTACAGCCCTCACGTCATTGTCTGAGGAGTTTTGCACTCCATGGTTAATCTGGAGTTGAAGCATCTGGGAAACTGCTCCACCGCAAGTCTTGGTTTAATTGCCAATGCAGAGTCTGCATTAATGCAGCTAATCTAGCATCTGGGGATGAGAGCCTGAACTGCCCCCCACAGCCTCAAAAGCAGCACTGATTAAAAGAAGCAGCAGTGCAAAAGGGTGAGAAAGAGTCCTTGCTCTCCTACATCCAGCTGCACGTCAGCACACACATTTTGCCCTTAATTCTCTTCCTTGAGTCTTTAGCTTTCCTCTTTCCTTTTTCTTTTTTATTTTTTTTTCCTAAGAGATATATAGGAAATAACTATGAAGTAGACATCTAGAAAATACATGAAATAAACCTGGTTTTCTCAATTGGAGTAAAAAAAGTTGAGTAAGAGACCAAGAAGCAGCAACAGGAAAATAAAAGCACAAACATAGAGTGTGAAGGAGCCTGGAACTCAAAATAACCTATTAGGCTGGTTTTTTAGCCCAAGCCACTTGTTTTCTCTTGTTTCTGCTATTTGTGATCCTCTTATTACATGATCTTGCCTGCTTTGTGGGGCTCAAAGAAAGAAAGATGTTACCTGAGTACTGTGACTACTGGAAGCATTAAACCAATTCTTGCTTATGGATGACTGGCTCAGCCTAAGAAGGGACTAACAAAGCCAGTGAATGACAGCTTGGATCAAGTTCATAATGACCTGGTTTGTACAGGCCAGGTGTTATGTAGATTGGAGCTTGTTATTGTGCAAAATTCTGGCAAGCCTTGCATTGCAACAGCCAGTTCCAGCAGAGCTGGGCAGAGAGCCACAGACTAGAGGCAGGTCTATCTTCAGCAAGATGGGCAAAGAAGCCATCTTTTGCTGTACTCAGTACCCTGGGGATGTGAGCCAACCTGCCTGCACAGCATCTGGACCAAAGCTTAGAAAGGAACAGAGAACAGTTTCAAAACATGGAATTCCAGGATTTAAAATGAAAAGGAAAGCTTCCACCAAAATGACATCAAGGTTATTGAGGGAAAACATTCAGAGCAAAATACTATGAGCTAACAGGTTTCCCACTACAGCATTAATGAGAAGTGAGCAAACTGTGTTGCAAAATGTCCCTGTAAATATATGCTGCATTCAGCAGGAACTGCTTCATAACACTCTACCAAATTTTACGTTATCTAAAAGTAGTTAGTGAAGGAATGCGGGTGAAGAAATATCAAAATTAGGGCTTACCTTTACCATTAATATTCACATACTATGATTTGTAACTTAAGCTAGTTGGGCTTAAATTTTATTCTTTCCTTAGGTGCCCACTTTTTTTAAAAAAGATACCCAAACCAAGAAAAGTATCTTGGGTGCGCTTTTTGTAACAACGTTCAACTTTCAGGAAATCTGAGTGTTTTTCACCAATACTCGTTCCTGTGCCCAGAGTTAATAAAAGAGATTGTACAAATCCATCAAAGCCAGATAGGTGAACTGATCAGGTTTCTGGGGTTTTTTTAAAAGACTTGTTAAGCATGGTGGTGGTGATGTTTTCACACCTTACCACAAAAGCTAAAACAACTTAGGAGAAGAAAAAAAAAATCTTAACGATGTGATTTTTTTTTTTTTTCAGGATAAATGCAAATAAATGAAAGCTTTTTTCCATATCTGAAGCATGGAATTTCTACTGCAGCAGTAACAGCTTTCCTATTGGAGTCAGCGACAGCACAGAAAAGGAGCAGAAAGCCAAGCAGGTGACAAATGCCTGGCACAATGGGTCTGCAGCCAAAAGGTACCCCTTTAGGTAAGCAGTACATACAGGACAGGCAGGCAGTAGGTGTGGTAACTTAGGCTTCAATGCTGCATGGAAAAGCAGCTTTCAAGGAGCTTCTTGAAGCTCTCATTGTTCCAGAACTTATACTGAGGTTTAGAAGTTGTTTTTAATAGTCTGTTATAAACTGGAACCAAGAGAACCTGAAAAAAAGAAATTATCCTCTCCTCCTTAGGGGCAGCGCCTCAGAAATCGATGCTAATGAACAGACTGCAGCAGACGGAAGCTTGCATTTCCCCTGCTGCACCAATTTTGTGCATTCACAAGGGACACTGCAAGTGCTATCATGTGTAATTAGAAACAGGGAAAGGGGAGAGGGGAAAGGATATCATTCATTCACACCTCTCACGGTGTCATTTCTTTGTGGCAGATTTAACAGAGATTAAACAGGCATTCAGTTTAATGCTAGTCCTATTAAGGACCAAACATAATTTATTTTTAATTATGGAGTAATCAAGACACCAGCATAATTGATGGCAGTCCTGTTGTGAACATATCCTTAGGTGATGACTTCTTTAGTAACAGGAGAATTGCACACAGGCAGGACATTTATCTCTACTAGCATTCTAGTTAGAGTATACCCCTGTGAACAGTCACAGCCAGCCTTAATGTTGGGTCCAAACCCAACACCCACTTGTGACTGCAATGCCCCAAATTCCAGTGCAGCCCTGCTCAAACCTGAAGTAACTGCTGGACCAGAGTTTTAAATCAATCCACCCTGCAGTGTGGAGTTCATCCAGACATGCACAGGTTAATCAACACACCAGCCCCCTCTTCTCCAAAAGCCATCTGTCTCTTCCTATTCTTCTCAACCCAAGCTCAGCTCTCTGTCCCATGTGGCAAGCATTTCCTAATGGATGCCTGGCTTCTCTTTCCATGACTTTATTATACGGCACTGTTCAAAGTACAGGTAGCAGAGGGTGTAAATTGTAAATTAGACCTAAGTAGCAGTGGAGATTTAACCCCATTGCATCACCCAGTGGCTCCCTAATTGCCTTATTGGGACTTGCTCTTCCTCATCCCTCCTGTTCCCACTCCCCACTGTATACTGTTCCACAGAGGATTACAGATGTTGCATATTACTCAGAGAGGGGAAATAAACCTTGAGTAATCAGAGATTTTTATGTTGCGAGTGAAAGAAAATTTCCTCCATATATGACTGGGTTTGGCCATCTTCTTTTGTGGAGACATCAGTGACCCAAGGGTTCAAGGAGGACTGGGGTCTGTTTTCTGTACCTAGCTAGCATGCACCGTGATAAACAGCAGCCATGTGGCCAGAGCTGTCCCTTAACATTTTACAAGTTGGAAATCTTTCCAAGAGCAGGATAACTTCTACAAAAGGGAGAAAAACGTTTTCTGTTATTTATAGATGAGTGGATTTGCATAGAAGATCATTAGTTGTTATATAGTAATTACAATAAATTATCATTCAGACTTAAGATCCAATGCCCTACATTCCTTCTCACAAAGGAAAGCATTAACTATTTGTATTCTGGAAGCATTTTGGACACAGTGATACATGAAAATCAGAAAGCACTACCTGCCTCCTATGGACTTCACCTTTGCAAGGGCTTTTTTCATGGTCACCAACCCTGGAATCATTTGTCCTGTTCAAATTTCACAGAATCAGAGAAACATTCTAGTTGGAAAAGACCCCTCAGGATCATCAAGTCCAACTGTTACCCCTACTCTACAAAGTTCACCCTTAAACCATATCCTCAAGTACCACATTCAAGATCATCTTGAGTGTTATTTTTGAGACTGCAGGATCACACCTTTTGATGCCAGTGATGGGTTGAAGAAGAAGGAATATTTATCAAAAGCAGCAATCACTACCCATTATAGCACAGACCAAAACTGCTGCAAAAGACCAATTATCTTCTTGGCTATAGCCCCTGGAGTTTTAAAATGTGATGCCCTTGTTAATGTTCAGGGGAACAGAATACTGGTGTGTAAAGGGCAAGTCCTTTGTAAGAACCATGGCATGCCTGTTAAAGGAAAACTTGAGTAGAGTGCAGCATGAGGTGATGCATCTGCCACCTCTTCAGCAGTCATGGCAGGGCACAAATTCTACCTGCCATGGGAAAGAAGAAAAGCTTCAATGGAGGCACTTCATAAGCTATTAACCTTTCCTGATTGGAGTCTTGCTTTACAGAAAGAGCAGCAAGAACCTACTCAAGAAGGGCTTCCCTGAAAAGAGTAACCAGCAGTAATTTAGCAGCTGGGGAGCCTGTCAAGTATTAAGATTTTTGTGTCCCGAGACACAATTTAGCAATGGAGATGATAAAAAGAGACAAAGGAGGCTCCTGGTAGTGACTAATTATTAGATTAGAAATCAATCAATGCCTATGGAGCAGAAAACTAAAATTCATGGCATTTTCTTTTAATTTTTGCTTGGGGTTTTTGTTCTCTTTTACTGCTTCTGTTCCATGGCTTTAATTAAGTGTTGAATACAAGGTAAGGGATTTGCTCAACACAATCAGTAATGGCATTCTGCTGCTGATGTTCAATTGTCTTGCTATTTTTAACATGCTGCTTAGTTCTTGCCGATCACCCTTGGTCATGCCTTGGAGCTCTGCATATATACACTACTATGGGAGATTCCCAAGAAGGGCTTCGCCTGGAGGAGGTTGAATATTATCACATACTGTTGAGCATCCATGTAAGAGCTTGAGGGTACCTCCAAACATGTCAATGGTGGTAAGAAAATTTTGCATGTAGACATCTGGTTTGACCCAGCCACATTCATAGTGAACAGCTTTCACTTGCTACCATACTTTAGTGGATTTGGCTGTCTTTATCTTGTCTTTATCTTACAAAGCCAGTGCACAGAACTATTCTAACACTAGGGGGGAAAAAAGTCTGCCTTAATAATATTGCAGAGTACCTTGCTACAATTTATTATTTCATTTTACTGTGATTGAATTCCCTATGAACATGAAATAAGAAAGTGTTAATGCTAGAGATGGCTACAACTTTTAAGAAAAAAAAAATTACAATTCCAGAATAGAAATAGGAAGAAAGAATGAATGGAAATTCAGTCAACAAGCTTAATATTCAGCCAGGTTTGTCAGAAGATTTCCCTGATATCTCTTGCACTATAAAAACAGTCATCTCTTTTTTGCCTAAAGAACCAAAGATGAAAGGGACGTTCTGTTCAGCTAAGAGCCTCCCCTTCATACCAGGTCTCACTCTCCAGGGGCTCCTTCTTTAATGCCTAAATGTTGCAGCCCTCTCCAGAATTTATACACAAATCATTTAGGAATGCCTGAGTATATGCCCTATCTCTCTGTTCACACAAACCCAATCAATGAATTATACACAATTTTCCATTACCTTACCAAGCTTCTCATAACTTCCTAAAATTGCAGTTTTCTGCATTTTTGGCTATAAATAACATATTAAAATTTAACTGCTTTCCAATAGTAAGGATTCAATTTAAACATCATATCTACCTAATTGGGATATGAGTAGAAAAGAGCTGAACTAAAATTCAAGAACAGCCACAAAACAGGTTTGAAATTATTTTTGCTGGGTTTTTTTTTTAAAGAAGACGACTCAAACATTTTTAAATCACCCCCTACTGTTTTCTTCTTCTGTATTTAAGGGTGACAATGACTTTGTCTAATGCTGGCAGTCAAGCCAGGTGTCTAGGTTAATTTCTCCTGAAGGCTTGCTTACTATGCACATCCCTTTCCTACCCAGGCTGTCCTGCCACAGCCCATGCACTTGTATTTGCAGCCTCCTAACAAAGTTTAGGAATTAGTTCAGTGTATCTGCTCCTCTCTTCTGCACTACGTTCCTGCTGCTAAGGCTCCAAACCGGTGTCATTTCACCGATCAGGTAATCTGTGAAGCAAGTCATTGACATGTTCTCCACTTCAATAATTCACAAAGCCATCCTGTGCAGCATACCCAGGAGCATCAGCAGGATGCTGATAGGGAGTAACAGACCCGAAGCTTTCTAAAGGCAATGATCATGTGCTGTAGCCTGCCTTAATATTAATAACTGATTAAGGCAACAGTTACTAGCTTTAATTTTTCTTTCCTGCTGAAACCTTCAGCTAGTTACCTCTTTCTCTGATCTGTAATGATTTACATTCCACCATTTATGCCTGTAACAGAAGCTGCAGCAGTTTACTTGAACCATGGTCCTGCTAACTGCTATGTTTCATGTTTGGATGACATCTCTGCTTGGTTTAATAAAAATATATTTAAAAGGCAGTTTGTAATCCTGGGGCCTACCTACATATGCTGAAATATTTCTTCTTCTGCTTAGGCCTTGGTTTTCAGCACCATTTTCAGAGCCATGAAGATGATTAAGGGAATGGAACATCTTTCTTATGAAGAAAGGCTGAGGGAGCTGGGTCTCTTCTAGTGTGCAGAAGAGGAGAGTAAGAGGTGACCTCATTAATGTTTACAAATATGTGAAGGGTGAGTGTCAGGAGTATGGAGCCAGGCTCCATCCAATGATAGAACAAGGGGCAATGGGTGCAAGGTAGACCATAGAGGTTCCATGTGAATATAAGGAAAACCCTTTTCCACTGCGAGGATCTGAAACAGGCTGCCCAGAGAGGTTGTGGAGTCTCCTTCTCTGGAGACATTCAACATTCACCTGGAGGCGTTCCTGTGTGACCTACTTTAAGTGATCCTGCTCTGGCAGAAGGTTGGACTGGATGATCTTTTGAGGTCCCTTCCAACCCATGACATTCTGTGATTCTCTATTTAGTAAGCAATATGGTTTTTCAGATGCCAAGGAGCAATACAACTATTTCAGGCAAAGTCTCATTGCTTCCTAAGGACACAGCTAACTGCTGGTGGAACTCTCTGAACTTTGCATTAGTCTCTGTTGAAGCACTGCAGGATTAGTTATAATTAACTGTCATCGTGTCATTTTTCTCCCAACCACTCATATTGGGAAAGAAGAAAAAAAAAAAAAGGCAGCCAACACCAAAACCCCTCTAGCAGCAACCATGATTAAAATGTCTCTATTTGCTTCTTTTCCCAAATTTCTTTTTTTTTAACTCACAGAGCTCACGAGCTTTTCTCCACACACCCTTCAACTTTAACAGATACTTGTGCCTTGTCTGCCACACGTAAAAATAAGCATTTTTAACAGCAGCTAAAGAATTAGTTGTACAGAAGGTGTAAGAAGCTTAAGACAAATATTTAATATTAAATAAATGCCTCCTTACTAAACCATTTACACTCCCTGGTGTAATAGTTTTGTGGATACCTTTTGCTGATTTATTCATTTATATTACTTCAAGGAGCCTGATAGAGCCTGTAGGCACACATTCCAAAATAATTTAAAAGGACATGAATTCATCAGTGAGGCAATGACAACTAATGGTAATTCACTGGTTGAACCTGTGCCAGCTGAAAATAACATAAAACTACTCAGGCTTCTTGTCCTCTAGATAGGTCTATAAGCTCTACAGCAGCATCCTGACAGTCACCAGAACTCAGTTCCCACCAATACAATGGGTGATAGCTTTTACCAACATATCACCTGCGATAGCTTCCAGAATACAGAGCTCTGTTTGACAACAGTTAATATAAAGACATACTTAAATCAAGTGGCTGTGAGCGATCACTAACTGTGAATTTTAAGAGAGAGAAATTTGTCACTTCTGTGGAAGTCATCCCTAAACCTTAATATTCAGAATTATCATATGAACAGATTTTATTTAATCAGGGTGGGAAATGGATGGCGTTGCCAAAATTAATGGAACATTAATTAAAGTAAGTCATATTTTGTTTCAGAATAATCTACTTCAGGTTTAAAATCATGCTGCAACATTCCTAATCCAATGATTCTAGGGAATTAGCAGAGGAACAGACCTGTAGGAGGGCAGGGCTCTCATGTTCTCCCTGAATAGTATCTCTGTTGCCACCAGCAAAGACACAATGCTAGGCAGACCACCTGTCTGATCCAGTGAGATACCTCTTATGTTGTATTAAGAACCAGGAAGTACAAGCACAGCGAACCCCAAGTGAAAAAGATTATACTTCTTTCTAAGATCCAGACTGATGGGGATTTTCCTTCCAGTACTTTTTGGCCTATTATCCCACCTTAATAAAAAGGGCTTTCATAACAGACTGTGCTGTATCTAGAGTTATCCATTCTCTTTACGTCTAATCCTCACTGCAGAAAGTTGCCATGCCTGGAGGTAGCAACTGTTGCTGCTTTTTTTTTTTCTTCATAAAAAGGCTGGACCAAGTAAGAGGGAGCAGCAGAAGAGTCCTAACACTCATTTCATGCAACACTTTGCTGTAAGCTGATGGCTGAAACACTATGCCTAAGGTGCAAGGACTTCACTAGTTTGTCTCGGAGGAAATTCTACCACAGTTAAGGCTCAATTTCGCAAAGCAGACAGGTAAGCCATACCACACACAAGCAGCTTCATTTCTTTGTGATCAGCTCCAGGAAACAGCTTAATTCCCTGGCAAATGGCTTAATTCCCTCTCCCATATACACAGCACAAGGCTTTCTTCTCTAGTCTGAAGGACCAAACAGTAGCTTTCTGCAGCCCCTCCACAACCTTCTAAAACTCGTTGCTAGGAAAGCTTGCACAGCTGAAAGATGATTTAAACATTTAGCACAAGATTCAATACAGAAATATTTTAACTAGATGTGAAGAAGCAAGGACACGATGCACTTACCTTTTGTGCTTTACTTTTGCATTTGCCTTTATTGAGTAGAGGAGGTGATACACCTCATTGATTGGTAATCTGTTGTTCTCTAGTTAAATTACATTTGCAACACCCATGTTAAGGTAGCTTCTGAACAAAGATCCACCAGAACAAGGTATAGCTGCACTGGGCAAAGCAGCTAAAGAGGTTAACCAATAACGCTACTGGTTCCAGGCTGCTTTACATGAGGTGGGTAAATGCATTTAAATCCTCATGTGCTGCCAGTACACAGAAAAGCATTGCACAGCTCTAATACCATGTCCTTGGGTGTATTATCAGCAGTGGATCTGCTCCCAGCATTTTAAAGGAGGAGCACGTAGCACCTGCCTTTTATGCTCAAACCAAAGCTGTAAAAAGTTTCATCTATCAATAGAGAGAGAGAGAGAGCAGGGTCAATACCACCATTCACTCAAACATGAACAAGAGAAACTTTATAATTAAACCTCAGTAGAAACTGATGAGGAACTTCATACCTGGAATAAAATAATTGCTCATAAAAGTCACCAAAGGGAAACAGACATGGTGGATAACTTGCAGCTGTTGTGGAGAAGTAATAGCTTTCTTTACCATGTTGGACATTTTCTGCAGGTGACTGCATGCCTCCATGGCTCCCTTAGATCTGTGCCTGATCCTCAGAAATCCTTCAAAACCAGCTTTGTATGTTATGAGGTATTGATTCGCTTTTAAAAATTTTGTTTCTTGATAACTACTTTTCCTGTCTAACTCTTCAGGTTGTCAGCAGTTGCAGGAAGCTCCAGACTTGGTTTTGTACCTTAAAATACTTCCAATTGTCAGACAAGTTTCAGAGCAGTCTCTCCCATCCCATGTCTCCTCTCGGTTATCTTTCAAACCCTGTAGCCAGTGATGGATTGCTGGGAATCTCACTTGCTTTACTACAGCAAGGAAGCAAAACAGCAAAGCACATGAGATGCTGTACTATTGCACTTTGGAACAGGTTAATCACAGCAAGCCACAAACTACTTTTCTTTTCCACTTTGCATCATTTCTAGATATACTAAAATAGTATCTAATAGATTCAAAATTTTGCTTGTGGTTTTCAGTTGGTTTTGTGGTTTGGTTTTTGTTGTTTTTTTTTTTTAATCTAGAATTACATAAGCCAAAAAAAAAAAAAAATCAGAGGGAATTCAGTGCTTCTCTATCTCCTCAAAAGGACAGCCTAACTTAAATAGATTGAAATTTTAGAGAACATCTGCGACTCATGTGCAGATTTCATTCTGACATTCTCAAGAGAAAAGACGATGAGGAGAAAGGGAATAGGAAGAGGAACTCACAAGCCACTCACAATCCCTGGACACTAGCAGAGTTTCATTTACAGAGGACCAAAAAGGAATTTTTTTTTTTTCCTGGGTTGTTAAATGTTACTCTAAATTCATTCACGCTCCTCTTAGCAGGCAGATCAAGTCCACATGATTGCCACCAAGTGCCCGTAATTTGATGGATGTCTTCTCACCCATCTAGAAATCTGAAAAGAATCCTTGTAAATTATTAAATATTTGATTCCTACCAGCAAAAAGAATGAAATAAAAACCTACCTTGAGTATATAAATGGCATGCCCAGTGGGTTAGGTCCTGAAGAAGCTGGAAGTCCACTGCCTTTACTGAGCAAAGCAGAACAAAGGCAGTTTTAAAGTTTCATTTGTGCTCACAACCACAGTGGCAGTGAGAAGGCATTTTGACCTGCAGCACAGTAAATTATTTCCAGATCTGACAACCATCAGAGAACATTTCACAGCCTGGGATCACTGTAGGACTGGCTGCAGCAACTAGTACACAGGTTAGGATCTCTGCACACCCCGTGAAGAACTCCCTGGTATCTAAGAAGGCAGAATGGGACCTTAATATGGGGCAAGAACCCATCTTTAGGCTTAGAAACAAGGGTTTCAGTGTTATATTCATAGTGAGAGCTGAACTGTTCACCAAGGCAGTGATCAGAGTGGTCATTCACTCATTTTGAGGGCTTAGTTGCATCCATAAATGTGAGAAGAAAGATGGTGGTTATTTAACACAGAGTCTTTTTAAAAGCAAACCAAGGAAAGACAGGGGAAATGCAAACTGATGAGACAACTTCGGAAACCTACATTTTCTATAAATGATTTATTAGAAATTAAATAACCTGGAAACCAGGATTCACAATCTCCTAACCAATCATCCGTTTCATGTAAAGTCGCTGTCTTAACCTGCCAAAAAAAAATCAAGTGTAAAAATGTAATGAAAGAAATGGCACCTTCCTCATGGACTTAAAGACAGTGTTCAGTTTTTAAAGTATAATCTAAGAATAAGCACTGCTGCTCACTGGTCTCATTGTATACACAGGTTCATTCTTCTTCATTTAATAGGATGCCAATCTGATATCCATTTGGCATCCAGTAAATCTGTTAGCCGGTGGAAACATACAATTTTAATACCTGTAAAAATAATTCCTTTGCAATAAGGAAGGAAAAGGCATCTGGCAATTAACTAACGTTAATTAACAATCCACGTTGTCTTAGATCTAGTTTATTTCTACGTTTCCACAACCTCAGTTCGAGGCAAAACAGTTGCTAAAATGGAACTGTGAAATTACATATATGGACAGGAACAGGCAATTTCAGCTTTAGTGCAAAAAAAAAAAAAAAAAGATGACACAATTAATGGTCTAATTATAGCATGTCTATAAACCTTGCACTAAATCCCATTTCCTTATGTGAGTGATACCTTTGAAGTTAATGTGACTCAATTACCTGCTCTGTGAGCAGCGGATGCACAAGGTTCTTAGTTGCAACATACCTAGAGGGTGAAGAGTGACCAGTCTCTCAGTGGTAAATGCCAGACATTTATTGGTCTGAATATCAATAATTCTGACAAGTCCTCCTTGAACTGTATTCAAAAGCATCCAAGGAGCTCCCCGCAATGAGTAATAGCTGCTAAAGTTTCAACACAGCTACAATATTCAGAAGCCTTCCTTGCCTCTACAAAAACCTTTTGATGCATACATTTCCTTCAGAGCTTAAAAGCTGAAATGCCAAGCACTTAAGGACCTAATGCAGAAGGCAACATATTGTGCTGGTATAGTTATATGCATACAAAAAAATAAGGTAACAGAAAAGATATGTTATTAGACATCTGTAGGCTGAAGGGGGGAAAAGTCCACTTTTTGACAGTGATATTATTACTGTGCCAAAGGCAGTAACTCAGACCCAAACACCCATCCTCAGAGAGTTAACTCTCCTGTTGGCTTTCACTTCATAAATAATCCTGCAGAACTACCAGGCACATCTTGTCCCATAAAAACAAAGATGATTTTTCACATTTAGATTTTGCCAGGCAGGAAGGAAAGGAGAGAGGAAACATCATTTCAATCAGGTAGCTTCTCTGCTACTCCTAACTTAGGTGTGCATTGCTCATTTGAAATGTGCATGAACACACACACAGAAGGTAGGGCTAAAAATGGACAGCATACCTTGCTGCCTTGGAAACTCTCCACAAAAAGACTAAATCTGTACTAGGCTGTCTGCATCCTGTCATCCAGGCATAAGAAGAATTTTAAAAATCACCTTCTGCCCTTCAGACACTTCTGGAAATGGTCGTGGGTCATATGAGAGGGGCTGACTTTTCAGGACTCTGACAGAGTACAAATTCAGCTGCTATCTTCTGCAGTGGAAGAGAGGAGGAGATAATACCACAGCAGGGCATCCCTAAAAAACTTCTTTTTGCTCCTATATACGTCATGATTGCATAGATTCTTCTTCTGAAAAGTGTTAGCTCACAAGGACAGGCCAGGCAGCCAAGGGAAAATAAAATTATGCCATTCGAACCATAGTGATCTCAATAAGAGCTAATAATTAATCAAGGTCTATCATCCCAAAAGCAGATTCACACTTAGTAAAAGGTTAACTGGAAAAATATGGAGCATACCGTGGCCCAAAAATTCCTTATAGTTAATCAGTGTGTTACATTTCAGACTGTACCATGACAGTCCACAAATCAAATGAAGGCCAAGGAGACTGAAAATCATTCTGACCTAATCGCAGGCTCTGGCTGTGGCAAAACTTCGACAGTCACATCCCAATCAAACAAAAGCAGGATTGGCCAGAAATGCACTTTGCCAGCTTGAAGCTTGTCTTATGATCTCATCCAAGAGAAAGCATTAGAAACAGTGATGATTTATTTCCATTAGTTTTCTTAGAGAGGGTTTCTACTTCAGCACTATACTTGCATGTAAAGTCACTTTGGGGGTAATAATATTTTTCTCAGCGGCATCTCTCTCTCTGTAAAGTGAACTTTGAAAGCGAGTTTAGGTGCTAAATATTTGTCTACAGGAAAGAAAGGCTTTCCACCATAGCAGACCTAACCTAAAGTATAATCTTTACCCAGTAAAGCTGTATTAGATCAAACAGTACTTGATGTTCTGGCAGCAAAGTGATTTTGGTATCACAGCTAAGAATGAACTGAAAGAAATTTTTGCATAGGATTAAGTAATGTACAAATAATGTCTCTACCTACTTGAAAGATTGGCTTTAAATACTGCTTAAAGTAAAAACAAATTGTTGAGATGTGTGTAAGTACTCTAGCCAGATGAATCATGCTATGCCCAGAACTCCCACTAAATCTATTTTATCCAGAGCTGCAAGGGGGGAAAAAAAGCTGACAGAAAAATATGCTGTTATAAGTGATCACATCAGTTGTTTTCCAACACTGATCACTCCTCCTCATTGCACCCTAAAGACATGTCTAAATTCCTCTGCAACACTTGCCTTTGAGTACCTGTTCTACTTCAGAACTGACTGCACATTATTTTTAAATGAATTAAAGGGATCATTTAGGAGATAATTTTGCCTAATTCTGTAAAGTACCTGTGGACTTCATAAAAAATGCTAAAAGCTTGAATTCCTGGACCCAAGGTGGGTTTTGCCATCAAAACTGTAGCTGCCTGCCAGAGCTGTCAGCAGCTGGTGGCCATCACCCTCACCTGGGCGGTCACAGATCAGCTGCCTAGGAGCAACCACTTCATCCTGTCTAGTTCCCCAGCCACTGCCAGCAAACTGCTCCAGGGCAGGGGGCTGCAGTGTCACACCAGAAAGGGAAACACAAATCCCTTGAAGTCACAATGTTTATTCTGCAAAGCAGAATTATTTATTCTAAATTCCAACTAAATTAAGGAAAAAGTGACTGGGATAGGAATACATAGGGAAGAAAAGCTGTTGGCTACCATTCTCCTTCTGTTGTCATATTGGGCTATCAACAGAATTTGTGCCTGCATCAAAGCACACTGCAACCCCAAGTGCAATTAATGTTATTGGGGTTTTTTTACCTACAAGAGCAGCCATAAAATAATAAGTATAGAGTTTGCCCATGGATTGCAGCAGAAAACTTCCAGGGTGCAAAGAAGGGGATAATTAAGATTCGCAGTCCACCCTGCCCACACAGGCTTACCTTTGACATCCCCTGAACTTTGAACGGTTCATTTGTCATTTTTCTAAGTGCTCTTTCATCACAACTTTCTAGCAGAGATTTTTACAATTATTTCCAATTACTGTCTATAATATATGCAGCTTCCTGCACTGCAGTTACATTTTACAATTGAACTTTAAAACAAACATCATGATTTCACATATACGCTGCCAACTGTATGACATGGCTAGCTCCAAGAGAGCTGTTGAAGAAAAATCAAGCATAAACAGGACAGGCTGAGGGAGTTGGGGCTTTTCAGCCTGGAGAAGAGAAGGCTTCAAAGAGACCTTATAGCAGCCTACCAGTATTTGAGGGGGGCCTACAGAAAGGCTGGGGAGGGACTGTTCACAAGGTCTTGCAATGACAGGACGAGGGGGAATGCGTTCAAATTGGCAGAGGGGAGATTTGAACAGGATGTTAGGAAGAAATTCTTCACAGTGAGGGTGGTGAGACACTGGAACAGGTTGCCCAGGGATGTTGCAGCTGCTCCCTCCCTGGAGGTGTTCAAGGCCAGGCTGGATGAGGTCTTGGCCAACCTGATCTAGTGGGAGGTGTCCCTGCCTATGGCACAGGAGGGCTGGAAGTGGATGATCTTTAAGGTCTCTTCCAACCCAAACCATTCTATGATTCTATTATTTACCTCATTAGTAACAGTAAAATCATAACTAGGTAGGCACAATAAAAATTATCCTGACTCTTGTCAATGTCCATCTACTTCAAAAGAACTCAGCCCTCCAATAACATTAGAGTTACCTGTAAAAATATATGGAGCTGGACTTAATAAAGAATCACTCCCTTTTTCTGCATGATACTACAATAGCCCATCAGGGTTTGTAGCTACCAGTGAAAGGCATTAAAGAAACTCTTCTTGCCAAAAGTAGGTTTGTTTGCCACTGGATAGCCAAAAATGTTAGGTCTGCGATGGACCTGTTTACTCAAGCTGTTCTGTGTGTTACAATTATGATCATCAGCCCAAAGGACTGCTAAATTAGCAGAGCCAATAAAATCGATGAGATCAGGGGTACAAAGAGATTCAGGAAGGGAAGGATCTGCAAAGAAAACTATTTAGTATGACACAGCTGCCCTCTGCTTCCATACTTTGTTGACTCAGCAGCTGTAGTGGACGTTGCTGATTGAGTGTCTGGTGTACACCTTCAACAAAAAGCAATGTACGGTATTAAATGGAAAAGCTCTTGTCTTAGAACAAGTCACAGCAAATCTTGTAAGGTTTAAAGTACTTCCCCCTCTGTTTATCACGGCCTTGAATATCCAAGAAATCCATATAAAAGTTCAGAAAGGGTAGAAGTGGCAACATTTTTATAGCAGAAGGGCAGCAAAGCATTCCAAACCATAATGTTTAATCATGGTAATGAAAACTAGGCAACCAAAGTTCAGCCAGCTCTACATCCTAAAACTTTTATAAGCTTTGGTCACAGGGCATGTAATTTTGTATATTTTTTTTAATTGTATATTAAAAAGAAACACACACACACACACACACACACCCCACCCCAAATCTAGAATTAAACTGAAAATTTCTTGCCCAGAAGATAGCAAGGGAGAAAGTTGCTTTATTCTTCATTTTTGTACTACTGGTGAGCTTCTCCTAATAGTCACCCTGTAACATTAAGGGAAAAGGGTACCATGTTTCCAAGAAAAGGGCACCAGGGTTTCTCACCTCAATATGCACTCATTAACTCTGATTTCCAACTCTCCAGGAAGTAAAAGACCATGCTGTAGTTAAAGAGACTTTCCTGCCAAAGGTCAACGAAAATTTAATTCCAACAAAATAGTGCAAAGAAACCATTTTAGTCTCCAATTCTCTCACCTTTATATGAAAGACAGAAATGTTTGGGGTTTCAGAGACAGTTTAGATAATTCTCACAGCACAGGCACTAAAACTAGGTCAATACCTGCCATTAAAAAAAAACAAAACCACAATACAGGGTGAGCTATTAAGCTTTATCCATCCAGAAGAAATCAGTGCCCCCCATGCACCTACCCACACATGGCTTCTTACTGTCTCAGCTTTTATCTTATTTTGCTTTCTATTCGCTATAAAAATCTATTCTATGTAAAAATCCCTACCTAAACACCAGATCCAGGAACAATGACCTGGTGTAACACAGACTGAAATCAGCCATCAGCTTTTATATTTTGAAATTTATCTGTGTTTAAATGAATTGCTCCATTTTTACATCTTTGGGGAAATCATGCACAATTAACTGCAGTGATTGAAACCAGCATTTAGCGAATGATACTGATAAGTAAGTCCCTCATAAAAGTATGCCAAAATCATAAACAATATTCCTGGTACCATTTCAGCTCCCATCAGAAAGTGGCTAGAGGCTGGCATGTAGATAATGTTGACCTTCAGTTGTGACTTGGTTTATTTGGATTAGCATTGTTATTTGCTAGAGCCTTAGAAAAACAAAGGTCTAATCAATACAAGGTCAAAGCAAAAGTTTCACAGATGGCTTTGACCATTCCAAAAAGGTGACATCTGTCACCAAGAGTTACTGCAGGAGCTGGCACAATGCTCCAGCAGCTACCGTTGAGGGCATTTCCATGGGCAACTTCTGCAGGCAACATCCACAAGCCATTTCTCAGGCATATTTCATGCCCAGTAGTGGGTTACTGGCAGGTCAGATTGATCAACGGAATGAAAAATATGTCAGAAAGGAAAAAAAAAAAAATCAGCAGAGCAAGGAACAAAGGTTGCAATACTGGAGAGTTTTGTGGAGGAGTTTAACCCTTTGATAGTCTGCACTCATTCGCTCCAGCAGCTCATCCTCACTCCAAACACCATAACTGAAGCCAGAGAATTCATGACAAGCAAGAGTGTCAGCCATGTAGTGGCTCACATCTCAAGTAGTTTATTCATGTACAAAGACTCACTTATAATCAAGGCACTCTGACACAAAGCCTTATCTGCAAATGGAGTGTTTTAGTAGCATATGACAAGTAGACAAGAAGCATATGATACACCACCCAGATAAATCTGCCAGGAAATATGAGGTCGTGGTGTAATCATTTGGTGTATAATGGTTCACAGTGGTTCAGCGGTTTGGGATTTTTTTTTCTCCCCAAGCCATAGGGACCGCCATCCTTATATTTGTTCCATGAAGCCTCGTTATGAGCATAAAAGGTCTTGCTCATTCAAGTCTCTCACAGGACTGGGGCAAGAGTCAGTATGTGAGGTCAGGTTACCCTGTGCCCCTAGCACACAGCTCCAGGCATTAGAAGGGGGCATGACCCACAGAGCTCAGATTGGGAGTAGTAAGGTTTTTCAGCAGACAAAATTGAGAGCAGACTGTGGACAGCGAGGATCTTGCATATCCCCAAGAAGCACGCTCCCAAAGAAAGCCTTCAGGTACAACAGCATTCAGACTTGAAATTCAAACTCGGCCTCGGACGCTCTCAAGAGGACATCAAAAACATTCAGGAAGCATTATATTTTATATTACAAATACTGCTAACCCACAACTCTTTATTGCAGAACTATTATGCAGATAAGGATTCAGGTTGAACTCAACTGCCTTGGGGAAGGTCAATCTCAGACTTAGTTCACTGCATTCTGCACAAAGGGTTGTAGGGGGGGAAAAAAAAAAAAAGAAAAAAAAAAAGTACCAGGTGTTTGTTTAGGGAAGAAAGGAAAAGTGGAATGTCAGTCCATGTTCTGCTCTACCTTCTTACTGGGTATTTAGTAGCTAATGGAAGCTTTAGTTATCTACTTTGCACATTATATTTACTTGGAGATAAGCTTCTATGAGTTCCTGCTCTCAGGAAACGTTTCATAAAGCCTTTGGTTTTCATTTTTGTCATGGGGCAGGTAGGGAAGAATATGCTAATCAAAGACCCTAGAACTACAGCTTCTATAATTGGCAGCTCAGGATTCTCTTGTAGCCTTAATTTATGCGTGCTATTAAAAGGTTAAAGTTGGTCACAGGTCTCCTGTGACTGTCATTTGTGAAATAATGCTGTTAGAAATGCAGTTTTGGTTCTACCTTATTCCCGCCTGCAAATAAAACCACGCATATTCTGCTCATCTTCCCCCCCTGAACACTGACACCTCTAGCGACATAAAATCTAGCAAGCGATGTGACAGCTGCCAAGGTCAATAAGAGTTATACTGAACTGCTGAGTAAGTGCTGCTCACACAAATCAAAGCTGTATAAGGGCAGCTTAACACACACACACACAAATCTGCAACTTATTCAAACTACTTTTTTGGACTGAGACATTTTTATCATTTTTTTCTCTTCCATGAAATGTTATGTAATGAAATGTGATGAAGTCAAAGGTATTTCGTGAAATCTTACCGTTGTGCCCTTTGTGTCAAATTACTGAGAGAAAAGTATGTTGGAAAATATGTTTTTTGAGAAACTTAACACCTCAAAGCAGTAGTAGGAAGGCAATAATATGAATAAGATCGTTTTAAAAAAAAAGTAGCAGAACATTTGAAAGATACATTGGGCAACACTTCCTAGATGGATTTCTAAATAAGAAAGTCTGTGTTGGACATATTCGGGGGCATTTCAGCCTTCTGCCTTTGCTCTACTTACAAAAAAAGCTTCAGTGTTCATTTGCAACTGTATGTTAATTTTTAATTATCAAAACACTAGCATTTCCCAAGATGTCACCACTGACTGATAGGGATGACAAGGTATTTCAGAGAATCATAGGAGCATGAAGTCATAGAATTGATTCACTTGGATAAAACCTCTAAGATCATCAAGTTCAACCATCAACCTAAGACTGCCACGGCTATTAAACCATGTCCCCAGGTGCAATGTCCACATGTTACAGAATCACAGAATGCCAGGCTGGAAGAGACCCCAGGGATCATCTGCTCCCACCTTTCTACACGATAGTCTAGTTGAAATGAGATGGCTGAGCACCCTGTCAAGCTGAGTCTGTCCAACATAGAGGAATCCACTACTTGCCTTGGGAGATTATTCCAAGGTCTAACTCTTCTCATGGTAAAAAAATTTCTTCTGGAGTCCTATTAAATATAGAATCATAGAATCAGTCAGGGTTGGAAGGGACCACAAGGATCATTTAGTTCCAACCCTCATCATCTAGTTCCAACCCCCAGGAGTAACTTGAATCCATTACCCCTTGCCTTTTCCACACAAGTCCTTGTAAAAAGGGAGTCTCCATCCTCCTGGTATCCACCCTTTATTTACTGTACATGGTAGTAGCCTTTTCTTCTCAAGGCTAAAAAAATCCAATTTTTTCAGCCTTTCCCCATATGACAGAACTTCCAGTCCTCTGATCACTCTTGTGGCCCTTCTCTGGACACTTTCCATCTTGTCCACATCTATTTTGAACAGCAGGGACCAAAACCGCACAAAGTGCTCCAGTTGTGACATGTGCTGAGTAGAATAGGGTAACAACATTTCTTGAACACCTCCAGGGACAGTGACTCCACCACCTCACTGGGCAACATATTCCAATGCCTGCATTTCTGGCAGATCCAAGAGTCTGACTGGATTTTACATCAGAACTCTTTATTCACAGACATAGATGTAGAAACTGCTGAATAAGATCAGCAAAACCCAAGGGGGGGTTGTTGTTGTGCAGGCATAAAATACAGAGATTTAGAACAACTGCCAGAAAATTCATTCTGAACTTTGTGCCTTGAGTAAGGCCTTGTGTGCCAAACTGTACCATTAGTAAGTATTTACAGTCGAGTTGAAAAGCCCTGAAAACAGAAATTGTTAATAGAAGCACGGCTGCAACTCTAACCGGATTGCTGTGACCAGTAGCACTCCAGTAATTACAGTGAAGTAAGTGTTAAAAGGGGAATGAGGACAGAAAGCTCTCCATCATCTGTCAGACACTTGCTTACTCCTGGATTTTTCTCCAAAAAGAACAGCTACTAGTAAAAGGGCTCCACAAGGGCTTCTGTTTTCTTTTATTCTATTTTAAGCTTGTTAATTGATCCTCTGAGGGAAGGTTTTGTTCTTTTAATGCAGTCTCTCCAGTAACGGAGTCTGCATGAGAGAGGTTGGAGGTGTGTGGGTGTGGGAGCCATGCAACCTTTCATGCAGGTCCTCTCCACGATGACTCACAAGGCAGGGAAGTTTGAGAACCTTCCTCTCATGGCTAGAAACAGAGCCCTGTTTCCTGCTAATTGCATGAGGGTTTTCACTGAAGCATGCCATTCAGTTTGTTTTGCCTGAAAGTAGCCTGTCTGACCTAAATTTTCCAGTTGTGGGTATGATAGCAGGTCAGGGGAGAAAGGGATGGTGAAATGAAGAGAGCAGATTGTGTTGGAGTAGTTGTTAGCTTGACTGACACATTCCTCCTTACTGCAGAAACAGAGCCAGGGATTGCTCTGCTCCACAGTAGGACATTTTGCTTCAGACAGGCAAAATAAATACCAGGAGAAGCATCTCCTGTGAGATATTAGCTTTGCACCAGCATCAAAATAACTTGGCAATTGCTCACGTTCTCTTGTAATACAAAAGTGATCAAGCTGATGCAGTCAGCTGGTAATGCCAGTCCCATCACCGTCCAGGAGACTGACAGCCTGTCCAGATCTGACTAATGGGTTAATTTTATTGAGGCACTACCAGACTAAACAATAGTTTTATCAAGTGTTCCACCATTTAAAAACCAAGGCAGCTTGCCAAGCAAAATGGCCCATGGTTAAGAAAGAAGTGCTTCAGTTTGCTCATTCTCTGAGCAAAGCACAGTTTAATTTAGGTCTAAGGCACTAGCTAGGAAACATTTCCATTCTTCTTACTCAAGGTTACTATGCTTGCACTTAGAAATACCACTATGGTGTGAAATGGAAAGAAGTTTCTTTCCCCTTTCACCCATGAGTCTTTCTTACTTTCTATCTGTTCTTCCTGCTCCCTGACAGAAAGTAATGCCAAATTACTTTTAGGATAGCCAGAGCCACTTTTGGTGGAATGTCAGTTCTGAAAGAAGCCCATGGAAAGATTTCTACTCCATTTCCATCTGAAATAAGATCTTCAGTTTGAGTTGAGTAAAGCCTTCAATTTTTTAGTGTGTAGTCTGTGTTTTGAGAATCATTTCACATAGGATTTTCTATCCTGACTTATTAGCATATCTGAGTATCTTTCGGTGACTTGATGCACAGACTATTAGTGGCAGGAAGACTGGATACAATAAGCTCTCACTGAGGTCCTAGGGTCTTGCCCTCAGCATGCAACAGGGTAAAAAGCTGGTCTCAAGTAATAATCTCAATCATCCAGACTCATATCTTAAGTCTACTCAAGAGTTTTTGAGGAGAGGTAGAGTGGCATCATTTGCATATATTTGAAGACTATCCTAATATGTTCTAAGTACAAGAATGAGGCTACATTTTTTTAAATTCTCAAATCTTTGCAAACACTATTAAATTTTCTTCTTAACGTAAGCTGAATCACCAATAAACACTTATTCTTGCACTAATCATATGTAAATTTCTGATAAAACTAATAACAGAATCACAAAATGATTGGAAGTGATCACTGGGGATCATCTAATCCAATCCTCCTGCTAAAGAAGGGTCACCTAGAGCAAGTTGCACTGGATCACATCCACGTGGGTTTTGAAAATCTCCAGAGAAGGAGACTCCACAACCTCTCTGGGCAGTCTGTTTCAGTGCTCTGGCACCCTCAAGGTAAGGAAGTATTTGCCTATCGTTGGACTTGCTCTGTTCTAGTTTGTGTCCATTATCCCTTGCCCTGTTATTGGGCACCACTTTAAAGAGTCTGGCCACATCCCCTTGGTACCTGCCCTTTAGATGCTGCTAAGCGTCAATAAGATCCCCTCTCAGTCTTCTCCAGGCTAAACAGCCTCAGGTCTAAGCCTCTGTTCATTAAGAGAGATGCTCCAGTCTCTTAATCATCTTTGTGGTCCTCCATTGGACTTTCTCCAGTAGTTCTCTGTCTCTCTTGAACTGGGGAGCCCAGAACTGGACACAGCACTCCAGATGCGGCCAAATCATTAGGTTATTGTTTTAAAAAAAAACACTCAGTTTTCATTCAGCATAAGGCTAACTTTCAAACAGTGTTTTTGTGAAATATATAAAGCTAATTTTGGTTTGAAATTAAATATTTGGATTTTCTGCTCTCTCCTCAAACACTATACACAGTTCAACACCAACACAAGAGTCATGTGCAAGCACAAGGAATACGAACCCCTGAAACAATTTCAAGAGGCTACTAAAGGCTACAGTCCATGACCAAATACAGAATCTTTCCATTTATGATCTATAAAGCCCCTGTGATCAACAGAGTAACTGCAGAGGCCTGTACTGTACTAAATATTCTTTCTCTTCAAATTGCTGAAGGTTTTGTTTGACTGTTTCTAACCATTTTGGAGGCATTCATGCAAATCCCACAGAGGACAACTGCTATGAAAATGGTGGCCAGGAAAGAGGAGCCCATCCTAGGGCATTAGAACAACTCATAGGACTAAATCTGCATTTCTCAGCCAACAAGTGGATACAGAACGAGTTCTTTTCCCAACCTAACTGGCTAGAAATTGCTCCAAATAAGCACCAATGTCCAATAACTCCACCTTTCTCAATCAATAACTGGTTACAGGCCAAACTGTGATCATGTTCACTTGAGTTTAGAGACACTGTAGTCACACTTGGAGAGTGAATCTGTCCTGGTATGGGCATAATTTCTGCCCAGAGTTGGTTCACTTCCTGGGGCTCCCTCCCCTCTCTGTGGTAAGGTCCAGAGGTGGGTTGCAGGGGCAGACTGCATGGTTCTGGAACCAGGAAGTCTTGGGCCACATGGACAGGTCACATGCACGAGTCAGATGACCTGTGCTGTCTCTCAGGGTGTTAGGACTCACCCCTGGACGCAGGACTTTTGAACCAATTGTGCAGACAATGGACGCTAAGTGTCTATTGCTCAGTTCCACGCTTCCTAGTGAGGTATGTAAGCGGGTGCAACGGGCTGTTAGCGCTCTCTCTCTCCACCCCCCCCCCGNGCTGTTAACCCTCTCTCCCCCCCCCCCCCCCCCCCGTGAGGAACACATGTCTCTGCACCCTGTCCAGCAGCGGCCACGTGCTTTGAAGCCAGCAACGGCAGCAGCAGCATTTTGCAAACCCCCCTTCTTTCCTCTTTCTCGAGAAAAGCTCTGTATCTGCCGCGCGTTCGTGAGTATTTTTACCCGCAGCTAGGATTGCTTTTGTTATTAGGCTCTCTGTTTCCTAAGTTCTGACTGTTTAAACTGTTTAATTCAGTGTTTTAAGTGATTTTGTGTAGTTATTCTTGCCAACCAAACATCCAAACGAACCCGGGAAAATAACCCCGGCAAAACCATGATTATTAATATTAGTAAAAATTAATAATCGCAACAGAATCTCATCTCCAAGACGGTGTGGAGACAGTTCAGCAGTGCCTGCAAATTCCTTTATCACCTCCGTAGAGGGCTCGTGTGATCAGTTATTGCAGATTTAACCAATCTCAACTTCTGCAATTACATTAGCAACATCCTCGACAACAGCAAGTGCTGTTTGGCAGCATCAAGTGCCCTGCATTTCTAGATGTGCTACAAGCATTCTGGCATCAGAGAAGATAAGCTATTGAATAAAAACTCTCAAGTTCATGATCAAAAGATCCATTCAGTGCAGAGACGGAGTCACTGGTCAAAATACTCAGCAGACCTAAGTTGGTGTCATTGCTTTGAAAGCAATGGAAGTACACAATTCATAAATATAAATAAATTATTATATTAAAGTTTTAAAAATTTTCTAGACAACCCCAATGAGAACCAACTGCCTTTATGTTGCTTTTCCCATGATCTTTGGCACAATTTTGAAAAGAGACTTTAGTCCTGAATTTCCTCTGTCAGGCACATCTGTGGAGCAGAGGTAGTTCAGAGCCTTACTGCTACAGAACAAAGTTGAAGCAGCAGCTTCTAGACATACAGAATAGTAGCTGAGTATGTTTGGACTGGATGTTTTTAAACTTCCTCCCTAATTTTTCTGCAATTGCTTTGAATTTTAACAAAAGCTCAGTGATTTTCCAAGTATGGAGCCCAAAGAGCTTATTCCTCACCCTTTTCATGCAGTTCCCTGGGAATTTGTTGATAAACGACCTTGCAAACAGAGTACACACACTCTTGCACTTGCAACATGAGCCAGACAAGAGTTATTGGCCAGGGGGCTGGAGGCTGCCTGAGGCTATATAAGCATTTGTGTTTTTAGGTTTTGGCTGCTATATTCAGGCACATATAATAAAATAGTGCTTTTATTTTAAAAATCAATAAAATGACTGATCTTAAGGCAGAAAACCATTTTGTTTTACTTTTACCATCATTGGGGTTTTATTGAATCTCACATTTTGTTTTTCCCTCATCTTTTTCTTGCCAGACAGTGTCTCAACTTCTTTTGAGATTCAGCTTTTACAGCACCTTATTTTTCTGGGGTAGGTCCTCCCCTCACTACTGCTGGCTTTGAGTCTGTCTCGCCCAGGTTTTTCTACCACTTTCTCCATTAAGCTGTTAAAGCTACCTCTAATACATAAGTAACAGCACAGTGAATAATTATAGAATCATAGAATTATTTTGGTTGGAAAAGACCTCTAAGATCAACAAGTTCAACCATCAACCTAACACCACCATGGCCATTAAACCATGTCCCAAAGTGCCATGTCTACACATTTCTTGAACATTTCCACCACCACCCTAGACAACATATTCCAATGTCTGAACACTCTTTACACAAAGTTTTTTCCTAATATCCAATCTAAAGATCACCTGGCACAATTTCAGGCCATTTTCTCATGTTCTACTTGATACTAGAGAAAAGAGACCAATCTCCACACTACTGCAAGTTTCTTTCAGGTAGATGTAGAGAACAATGTGGTCTCCTCTCAGCTTACTCTTCTCCAGATTAAAAACCCCCAGATCCCTTAGCCACTCCTGTGGTAGTTCAGGAGTTACCTGCTCCCTGACACTTTTGAAATCACCCAGACTAGACTCAGCCAGCTGTAAGTTAAGGAATGAAGATTTATATTTACAGCTTTGCACAATATACAAGCAGACACTTACAATATATTACAGATATTTACAGATATATACAGTAAAAATGCAATATAGAAACACCACACCCCTCCCAGAGATCAGAGTCCCCAAGAGGAGTTCCCAACCACCCTTCCACTCTCCCCCCACCACCTAATCTTATCCCAATATCTGTCTTACGTGCCAGGTAAACAGGGAAGATCAACCAGGGTGGGGCTAGAAGCAGGAAGTGATTAGTTGGGTTACACAGATTCAGCTGGAAGCCTAGGAGAGGGAGAGAGCAAGAGCTCAGAGCTTAGACCTGAGCAGCTCTGTCTTATCTATGTTTGTGTTCTTATTTTTGTATCTGTCAGCAAACCTATGAGTGAAGTAGACATCATCAATGCTTGCCTTTCTCAGACTATAATCTAATTTCTCTTATTAAAATATTCCAATTAACCTCAAACCAGCAAACACTCCTCATAAGACTTGTTCCTTAGACCCTTCATCAGCTTTGTTGTCTTCCTCTTGGTGCACTCCATCAACTCAATGCCTTCCTTATAGTGAGGGGCCCAAAACTAAACACAATATTAGAGATGCAGCCTCACCAGTACCTAGTACATGGGGAAGTTAGAGACAGTTATGGACACATTGCTAATGATTTTTTTTCACTTTGACCAACATGGGTCAATAAAACAGGAAACTAGATGAGACAATGAAAACAAGTTACACAGTTAGTTCGTGTGCCACTAATTATTTATGCCAGTTCTGGACATACCAAACCTATGCCAAAACTAATCTAAGAAGAGTCTACTCTTCCATCCAGTTCTTGACTGTTCTTCCCCATTTCTATCTCAATGTGCCACCACCCAGTGGTGCCATAGTGCAGATCACTAAAACTGTTCAGGCTAAAACCTACTTCACCCAGATCATTTTATTGCACTAATTTATGCTGCCACCACAAAGAATTGCACAAACAACCACGGCAAAGGTGGGAACTCTTCCACTGAGACAAGGGGAGGCAGATGAGCGTTTTGTAAGCAGATGTAGCTGGTGCACATCTAGTGTTTCACATCTAGTGTAAATAATTGTATCCTCATTCACCTCACTCCTTTCACTGTAACTCATTAGTAAAGCACATTAAAGAGCTCAACAAGAAAGCAGCAGCTTTTCTGGCTTTCTTGATATTCCTCTCAAATATTATTTCATGTATGACCTTGTGACTTCCAAGANCTCATTTACCATTAAAAAAAAAAAAGAAAGAAAGAAAAAAAAAAAAAGAAAAAAAAAAAAAAGCCATTCCTGACATCTTTGCTCTCTTGTGGAAATGGTGAGCCTGGCTATTTCTTACACTCTTATATTGTTAATACCAATAAATGTTAAAGATACAAAGATTGGTTCCTGTATAAATCTTGGTTCAAGGATGATGGGAGAGCAGGTAGAAAATGTTTCTTCATGTCTTTTTCCCCTAATGTAAAACTCTTCATAGGAAAAATTATAAGGATAAATGGCACCTATCCAACTGATTCCATTATAAAAGCTGGTTTGTCTACGACAGATGATTCACTATTTATAGAGTCTTTAGTGCATGCCTCACAGTATACTCTCACAGTCAATCTCAAAGACATGTTATTTAGGCAGGGTAATGTACTCATCTTCTCTGAAAGAGAAACCTCTGCAGACAAAGAAAAGAACATCTTGGGGGATAAAATCTTCTTCGATATTTATGGTCATTGAAAACCTACATAGAGCTCAAGTACAAAGAACAAGAACACCAGTTTAAAGCCAGGACAGCCACTCTGACATAAAGAAGCTCCACGATGCTCCAAGGTATAAGAAGACCATCTAGCAAAACTGTTGTTTCCTTCTAGAAACATTTAGACAGTCCCAGCTGAAGAAAAAAAAAAAACCAAACAAAACAAAACAAAAAAACATCAAAACCAACTCTGATTTCCCCTAGCACAAAAGGTTTTCAGCTGAACCGCCAGCTATGACATACATCAAATAACAAGGTGAGAAAATACAACTCATGTTTCATGACAGGCAGTTATAGTGGAGACACCACCAGACCACAGCAAACAGCAGTCATATCCAAGCCAGCCTAAAGCTCCCAGTCAGAGAGAAAGCTCCACAAATCTCTGTGCAGACTGAAGAAATACACCTATTTAAGACAGTAGTTCACACAGAGGATATACCTCAGTGACCCCCAAGCCCAGCAATATCAAGAAGCAGGTAGTGTAATTGTAGCTCAGGTAAGTTTACAGCATTGCAAGGTAAGCTCCAGAAATTCACAGTATTAGCTTAGCCTGAGGATGTTAGCAGCTGCAAAGCAGCTATGGAATCTATTTCGCTGATACATGGGTGTACAACCTGTATTTTAGTTACCCAACACAAAATTGCCCTTTTCGCAGTAAGGCCCAAGAGTGACTCCTTCTCCTTCCCCATTTAAAAAACAAAACAAAACAAAACCAAGCAAGCAAACAAATCAAAACAAACAAACAAAACCCCAAAACAGTGTTAATACTGCAAACACTCTCAAAAAACTCTCTACCCCTAAAAGAAGTGCTTTGCTTTTTTTTTTTTTTTTTTTTTTTAACCTCCCTAAACATTGTTATTACATTGCACATACTGTTAAAATGGAAGCAATGAAGTATTTTTAAAGCAGTTTGGATAATAAAAAAAATAAAGTATTCCACCATGGGGAAAAAAAAAAAATCACAACAGGGGTTTTTGACATCAAAGCATTTGTCAATAAAACACGAAGAGCTATCACAGAACACTGCAGCCTTTTTCTTTTCCTTGTTTAACATTTCCAAGTCACTGTCATCAACCACTACAAATAGAGGTTACAATGCTTTGCTTTTCTTTTTTTTTTCTTTTTTGTTTTGGCTTGTTTTCTTGAAGCCTTCACACAGTGATCTCTCTCTCGAAAACACTCTTCAAAAATCTGAGGTAAACCATCACAAAGGAACATCTAAATTGCCTTTGTGGTCTCATTGTCCAGAAAACACAGGAGCGTTTTAAAAGATATTATTCAGAATGTTTTCAGATCAGGGGCAAACCCATCTTATGTTTAATACACTGCACGGATGAGACGTTGAAAAGCTACATAACTGATGTCCGCTGGTTAAATGTGGGGTGTTTTAGTAGCATGGTTACACAAACTTTAAGCAAAAAAATATAGACTGGAACCAGCATCGGAGGTGAGGAAAAACATGACTGAGATTGGCACAGCACCTGCAAATCCTGGAAACACTGGGGTTTAGCAGTTATTACCAAAGGGCAGTTAGAATTCCCATGGGGACACTGACATTTTTTTTGCAGCAATAAGTGCAAAATCTTCTCTTGTTGATTCTTACCGATACCTCGGCTCTCAGACAACCTCAGTTAATAGATCTGGTGGTCTCATACGTGTGCTCTTCATCCTGGGTTCACTTTCATAGATCTCTCTGCAATAAGCTATTTTCCGGGAGTGATTCATTGCAAATATAGCTTCTCACATCATTTCTTCCTACTCCTTCCTCAAGGTAAAGAGGGGTCTTGGCAGTATTTTCACTTCAGTTCCTTTCAAATAATATTAGAGCTACAAGGATGGGGATGGTTATGCATATGAAAGCTAATGTAATGGGCTAACACCTGACTGAGCTGGAGGTCAGGCAGTAACAGATACTGGGACTTCACTGTCAGTCAGGCAGCGGTTCATTAAACTTTCCTGTTCTATCAAGGGTCCCCACATAGCAGCTTTCCTCTGGCTCCAGACATCTGGGCAATTCACTTTTTAATATTTTTGGTTGTTTTTAATCTTAGGATGACATCTGCTTCTGAGTCTGTAACACATGCCAGCAAGCATTTGAACAAAAAGCACAACAAAAGCCTTCCATGTTTTCCACTCCTTCTAGCTGCAGATGGAGATTTGATTTTTTTGCTCTTCCATAATAACTTCATAAGTCTGCTTTCTTCCAGAGCGTCACTACCGGCCCATTTTGACTAAAGTGCCCCTTAGACAGTGGGAATTAACCTGTCCCTAACAAAATCAAATGTCAGGGGTGCCAGGCACAGTAGGGTATTTAGTTTTGGTGGAAAGGATTTGGTGAAGACTTGGTGAAAAATCAAACATTCATGAGAGAAGTGAAAAAAAGCCAGGAGTGAAGAAGGCAAATAGCCACAAGGGAGAAATAAAGATCTAATGGCAATCAGAACACCCCTGCATCTCCCAGTAATGCCTCAGGTGGCTGCAACTGCAGCAATGCTCCAGAGACAGAGACGTGTGTCAGGGTAAGAAACCCTCCTTCCTCCACTCACTCTCCTTCATCTTCTCCCTGCAGGCATCTTTAGATCTCCATCTACATCATCTCCATCTTTAGATACTCTTCTGCCAAAAGGGAATGGTTTTGGGAGTGAGAATATTTTTGAGAATCAAGGATGGGAAGAGGGAAAGTCAGTTTTTAAGAAGGCAAATGAGAACAGGATCCAGGCCCTCAGACTGCAGGCAGCAGTGCAGAAGAAGTGATGTGACTTCATGGCTCAGATAAGTATAGAAGTGTTCCATTTTGGGCCATGAGCTCACCCAGTCCTGGAGAACAGCATCAGCTCTTAACCCTTTTCAGGAGTAAGAATGAGGACACTGTACACTGGTTGGAAGTTTAGAGATAAATTCTATTTCTAAAAGTATAGATAGATAGATAGATAGATAGATAGATAGATAGATAGATAGATAGATAGATAGATAGAGATAGAGAGAGAGAGATATAGATATAGATATAGGTATAGATATAGATATAGATATGGTAGAATAAGTGTAAAATCCACTAGGCACATACTGGACCCCTTCCACCCCTCAGTCAGCCTGTAAGGTAGGCCAAAGCTGCCCTCCCAGCTGGACCTACAATGCCTCAGTGGCCTGCCAACACCCACACAAACCATAAGATAAGAGTGCACACTGCTTAGGGAAGAGAAGAGGAGAGAGGCATGGAGGAGAAGTGCAGCCAAGCACTATCTTTTAAGCTGTGATACTGGAAAGGGAATAGAATAACAATATTACAATATCCTTGGACAAGCAGGTCCATTCCCCTGAGATGGGCCTCTGTCCCTATGGTTTTGTTTAAGGGGCACCTGGGACCCCTCCAACTACCACATTCAACCCCTTTATTCTATTCTGTTTCCTGCATTGGGTGTATCACTGAATAAGACATAATCCCTTCAGATGTGGAAAATGGCACGAGTGTGAGGACAGAAAGGGTGGAGAAACAGGACAGTAGTAAGGGGAAGAAGTGGGATTGTGTTCCTACCTTATACCTGGCTGAAGGCTTTCTTCTCAAGAGCTATGGTCGAGAGTCCAAAGGGAGCAAAAATGCTGCTTGAGATGATGAGCAGGCTAAGCTACACATAAGGGGCCATAGCTGAAGATGTGATCCTCAGTTTTTTACTTCTGGTGCATGTGAAAGTAAGGCTTTATCATCTATTTATTGATGAGCATGATGGGGATGCCAGCAGCAATGGTGACAGCAAGTATCTCTATAGTAGGTCCTTCACTTTAGTAGCAGGCAGGATGCATCAGTCCCACACCCAGGGCAGTGGTTAGTGAGTGAGCCACCTCTGGCCTCCCCTCACTGGCCAGTGCTCCCAGGGGAGATGGACTCTTGGCCTGATCCAAGCCACTGACATTTCCATCAGAATTCAGCAATGGATTCAGAAGTACCACATTGCCCTGGAGTAGAGGTGATCTTGTCCTGCCTGCAGCAAGGCAAGGCTCCACGGCTTTTCAACTAAGGCCAGAGGCTCTGAGTTTTAAGACACGTCCTTCATGACTTCCCCTGTATGCCACCTCTCTCCCTGCACTCTGGACTGTATTTTGTTCAATGATGTGTGAAAATACAGATTGGTGCCATTCACTGCAGCAATTAGTCAGGGTTTTCACTGGAGCCATCAACAGAAGAATTTGGCTATTATCTTCCTATTTCACAAAGTCATAAAATGCAAAACTGAATGAACCAGAGAAATTGGCACTTGGTCATTAATCTAGCACTTGTTTGATGTAGAGATCTTTTACTAATTAAAATGTTTTAATTTTTTTTTTTTTTTAATCACAATTCAGAACAAGAGTTTTATAACTGGCAATGAATCCCCAAGTGAATTTTATAGACCGGTTAATGTCTACATGAGTTAAGGGTGAAAAGTAAACTTAACATTAAACGCTTGGTTAAGAGCGCCAGAGGATTCATCGTTGCCACTAAAGGGATATTGAGGTGAATCTACACTATTTTTCCCTTGTGGGAACAATAGAAGGTTTGTAGGAACATTTGCCAACTTTGGAATCTTGAGAAAAATAGTGCAAACTTTATGCACCTATCACTCAGACCACTAAAACAGATTAAAGAGAGAAAATTTAAATATTTTGTTCCATATTTGAGCCGATTTAGAATTTTATACCCTGTCGACCCTGTTCTTCACCACCTCTCTGTGCAAGATTTGGTGTTTCTTATAGACTGGATAGAAAAACTACTACTAAACGGAAAATTATTTTAGTCTTTCAACAGGAGGTTTCAGTTTTCCAAAATATACAATCGATAATTTGGCATTAGCTACCTGGCACCATCCCTTAATCTTGGAGATGCCAAGTAAGGCAAACTGCACACAGCAGGAAGCAGCAAGGCTTCACAAATGACATCTTGTACAAAGCAAATTCTCTTGACCTCTGTGCACACCAGCAGCTAACAGGAACCATACCCAATTGCACTCAGACATCTTTCCTGCTTTCAGAGGAAAGTCACTCGCAGTATTGTTTCCCACAGTATTACTGCAATAACAATAAGCAACACACCCAAGCCATAAGTCGGGCTGTCCTTCACATCACAAGAACTGAAATTTCAGGGGGGTTTATTTCCCTTCTAGATTCTGAGACTTTAAGGTTTGCTTTTTCAAGTCTATCCATGCAACTTCAACTGCTAGAATTCATCTCCTAAGCGTTGCCTTCACTGAGTTGGTGTCACACTAAAAAAGCTGATCCAGAAGACTACTTAAAATTAGCATGTAAGTCCTATCATCATACCTAAAAATCATTTGATAATAAAGGATGAGTAACGCAATCAATATGGGAAAAATTCTGAGGCAAGGGGAAAAAAAAACACATTAACAGAAAGGAACAGCAATTTTTGGACTGCTAGAAAATGCAGAACACACTGAAGTAAGTTATGAAGAGTAAAGAACCTCGCTGCCAGAGCGTGAAGTGGAATATAACACACTTGCCTGTGAAATATAGCCTATGTAACAGCTGAGAGGTTATAACCATTATAAGCTATTTCAGACATCAGGATGCAAGCCACACCTGTTTGGTGCGTATCTAATCATACCTTAGACCTGCACATCAATAAGATATTTAGTGTGGCTCCAATAACAGAAATTAATAAAAATGTGACATTAAGAAAATTAAATACTACCCCATTATAATATAAACCAACACAAATATCTGATTCAAAACCATATGAGAGGTCATCTATAGACTACAGAACTGAGTATTCACTATTTGGACTTCATATTGAGAACCTTATAAATAAATATGTTCATGGAAATTTTCATGAGGCAATTATAGCACAATAGGAGGATTTGGGCAACAGAAAGAACCTGGTAAGCTTATCAAATCTAAGTAAAAGGAAAAAGCAAAAGCTCATATGTAGGCTGTTTGTATAAGAGCACATACAGTGGTGATACACTGACATGCACACTTGCCACTGGGGTCCATGCCGTGACACTCATTTTCCTTTCTCCACTTAAAAGAACACCTCTCTAATTGGCTCAAAGGTGGACTAAATGAGAATTGATCTTCAGAAGGTGAAGCACTGCATAGGTCTAGGATAAATATTAAATAAGTCCAGACAGCTGGGGCTTTTATTTCGTTTGCTCTTCTGAACTGATGAGTTCTCTACTCATTAATAATTTATAAGTTGTGAAAAGTGCATGTGATTTTTGGGTGCTTGACTTGAGATAGCAGTGCCACTGTTTTCAGTCACCACATGCCCACCTCTGCTGTGACACACAAATGAGGATCTAGGCACAGAAGGAGGTGCTTGGCACCCAGAAATTCAGTTACTCCCTTTTAGCCAACAAAGATCTTTATTGATGACCATGGATCAGCTCCCTCAGTGGTGCCATCAGTTGCTCTTCCTGCCTCTGAATCTGTACAAACGACTCCTTTGTCCTCAGTCAGGAGGTACATGCCTCATCCTACCTGGGAGTATAGGTGCTCCCCATCAAGCCTCACCAGTATGTCCTTATGTCCCATCCATATGTTCAGAAAAACTCCATCCCTTCCCGCTCTCTAGCACTCTTTATAAGCATTTGATTGCACCTTTCTACCTCCCACTATTTGCCAGTACTTGCTCATCAGCACCACTTCATCATCCCACCCAGATCACTTCCCTTCCCCTGGCAGGCTGAAGTTCCCACAGAAGAGATATTTCTAATTAGCTCCTTATAGAAGAAAAAAGCCATCCCTCACTAACCCTTCCCAGTTCAAACCAGCACAGTCACTCTCACTGCTTACTTACAACCTGCTCCCAAGTCTGTCCAGCCAGTGGTCACCATCTGAACAAAACAAACCCAAAGCTGTCCTTGCCAGCTGTTCTCTTTGCTGCTGCATTACAGTCACCTAAGAAGCAAAGATGTTTCACCTGTTTTCATCCTAGAGTGGTAGTTAACAGTCTGTGCAGCAATCCCTGCTCTGCTGACCAACACAAACCACCACCTCCGTGACTGCTTCAGAACCATCTAAAAGAGCAGAAACATCTCCACTTGACCTTTTCTTATAGACACCACCAGCAGTATGGCCAATGTTGTGCTGGCAGTTGCTTACCTAAACTTCTCTCAACTTTATGTCCAAAATACCTCCCTTCTGCAGTATTTCCTTGTACTGTCCCTCAGTGAAAGCCAGAAAAGACTGTGTGCACTGACATGAAGTTATGGCAAAATTAAGGATGCCTGTTACAATAAAAAATTAAGAATGGGAATTAATACATTCAAGTTATTGTTCCCTTCATCTATAGTGATGTCTATAGTGAGTGGCAGCTTTTCAAAGCAGACCTGTGAGCCTTGATATGCAAAAAAACTCCCAATCTGAGACTTTTTGTCAAAAGGTGAACTCAGAAGAGCAATAAATGGAACAAGCCTCAACCTTTTTTCTTGAGATTAGCCAAGTCTTTGTGAATGGCCTCACTTGCAAAGTCAGGCAAGAGAAGCATCAATAAACCACTAAACCAATAAACACTGAAATCTCTCTGTTGTATTTATTACATTCACAGTTCTTTCTAAACTTAGATAAGAACCAATAATAATCTATTCGATACCCTGAATCTGAAGCCTGGCACGCACGCACACACACACACACACAAAGAAAACAACAAAAAACCCACAACCTCAAACATACAAACAGATTTGTTTCTGTTCTTGTTGTATAAACTTTTCCCCCTAACATGATTTGAAAAACAAATCACTCCTGCTGTTTATTTCTTTTTGAAGAGTTTGACTTTTTCTTAAATAATACAGTTCCCAATTTCAAACCTTATCTTTATCCTAGAGGTGTGGAGAGTCTCACTCTACAAAGCAAAACACGGTTAAAACAACTACAGAAACCCCTAGTTAGCCCTGTCTGATATATTAGCCAAGAATCTAAATGTGAACCCAAATGGAAATGTTCCATGAAAATTAAAAGCAGAGGCTTAAGGTATATACATGCCCTATAGTGAAATGTGTGATAGCAGCCTCAGCAGGCACACTTGCCAAGACACTGAACCTGCAGCAACATCTTGCAGAGACAAGCAGAAATACCCAGGCAGCTAACAGCATGGCTAAAAGACTATGTGAAACACAGAAACATCAAGATAGTCATACACTTGGTAGCATAAGGAAAGTACTTAATGTGTGTTGTATTCTCTAATAACTGGATTAGAGACTTGTGTCTTGTGCCAGAAGAGCCAGCAGGAGATTCCCATCACATCTGGCACACCCACTTAAAATTCCAGATGTTTTCAATAGACTCCAACTCAAAGATCTTCACTTGCAGTTGCAAAGAAAAGCTCGGATTGCAGTCTCCTTCCTCAAAGAACCAAGATTTTAGGGCAACATGAGCCATGGGCTTGAGACTACAAAATACACAATTACTTCAGTCCTGCTGCTACAGAGCACAAACTCCAAGACAGACTTAGCACATGAAGAAGCAGTTATCAAAGTAAGTGTGACCAGGACCTGCAGGTGTAGTGCGTCCACCTCATTGCCCAGTATAACATCATTACTGTCAAGAAGGGAAAACCTTCCCTTGACCACCCTCCCTCTTTCCCCACACCATGTTTTGTTCCTGCTGCTACATCAGTGCAACTGCTCAACAGAACATTTGCTGAACTAATGTAATATTCTACTCTTGAAGCACATTGACCCTTGCTATGGGAAACTCTGGCATGCATCAAAGACTGTGCAAGGTGCAGGACCAGAGCCTTATCCTCACACATGGAAAGAAGACCACAGATTCTACAGTGCCCAGCTACAGACCTGTAGGTATATGGCACAGTACTGTTTCCAAAACCAGTAGGAACAATGGTTTGAAGAGCAGGAATGTGCTATGTAGTACCATCAGAACAGGTAGCATCTAGCTTGCTGTATGAGCAGCAAACAGCAATACAATCTTGTTTCTGTTAATGAAGGAGCAGACAAGTTTGGAGTTTCCTTTCTTTTGTTTTCTATGTTAATACTCAATTTCAGTTTGAGCAGACAAATATAGAGACATCCATTTACATCTGAGATTTAAACCTTTGTCCAAAATATTTCCACCATTTTTAAATACTCCACAACAAAAACAGGATAGAAAAACTTGCTTTACTTTACTACTTAAATGCCAAAAGGGAAGAAGCACAGTTTAAGCTCTGAGTACATCATTACAGTGATATTTAAAATACAGACATGAGAACGCACATTGAGGTTTTTCATTTTCCTTTGCACAACACTCAATATAGTCTTAAGCCCTGCAACAAAGAACTACTAGTCTTGCTCCCACCACAGCAACCCCACAAATCACCCTTTAATTCTAGCAAAATGAGACAGGATCAGCTCAGAACTGGTCTCCCAACAGTATTTTATGTAATAATGGCTATCAAAACCCCGATGCATTTCAACTCTGGAAAAAAAACACATCACTTCAGCTACGGAAACTCTGACCAAGAAATATATTTTTGTTTCCTTTTAGCAGTAGTTTCAGATGGTTTGATCAGCTACACTCCAAAAAATTTCATCTCTCAAGCTGTAATGACTTCTTCAGAGAAGTTATCTCCAGTTTTTCCCCTTCTTACCCAGAACTCTTCTGCACAGCCACTGTTGTGGTGCAAGGCTGATGCCCATAACATATAACAGAATATTTCATTTGAGTCAGTGACTGTATTGCAGTTTATATGCTCGAGCAGCACTTCGCAATGCATGTTCTGTCATTTTGGTTTACTCAGAATATTACTTTTTATTTCTACAGTGGTGTCTCTCTGAGCCACTCAAATGACAGAAGTTAACATATTTTACACCTTGCTTCTGCTTTGATTTCAAGGATTTTATAACCCATTTCAAAGCTGTGCTGGCTGCTGTCAGTGGCAGATGTCCCATGGGTGACTTGGTGGCAGGCACTTCTGCCCATTTGAACCCTGTGCTCTGCTCTCACCTTTGAATCTTCTTTCTTGGAAAGCGTACAGGCAAACTGACTTCTGAATAATCTTTACATATACCTGACATTTGCATTGCTTTTTTTCCTTTCATAAACTATATTCTTATAACCAATGTTCACATTAATACATAATACTGAATTTTTTTTTTTAAACCCAAGTTTAAATGGTATTTAATGTAGTCACTATTGACCAGATGTCTGCATTTGTTAGACCTCAGCCTTGAGAATAGAGGGAGGTCATTCCAATCCATTTCATAAGAGATGCAATTCTGTTTGGTGGAACTGTGTAAAAAAAATATGCATTTATATATTGTATATGGAAAACGGAGCTATATATAGTACAACCATGCAAAAAAAAAAAAATTAATCCTGTGGGTATGGTATCATGCTTGAAGAATCAAGTTGAGGATTACCTACAGCTTGTAGACCTATTCTGGTCTAAATTTTAATTCAGAAAAAAAACACAGAGAAAGATTCCATTTTCTTCCCTGTTATAATCCTATTGATACAAAAGCTTTGTGTCTGCATTATGACAACTATTAAGAGTCTACAAATTGTACTGCAGATTTACAACATCACAAAATATTTGAGAAATCCTCAAGGTTTAAGGTGAGAAGGGAAAGTTATTTTNCTCAGAAAAAAAAAAAAAAAAAAAAAAAAAAGCTATTAATCCAGCAACTCCAGTGAATCAGTCTGTAGCACTTGGCAATCTGAATTCAACATGAAGCACCTATTCAACTAGGCTACACCGTGTTCCTAGCCACTGCCCAAAAATGCCTAAACACAATTATGTGACAAAACAGAGGATGCCTGAATGATAGTGAATAGGAAGGCTTAGAAGTTTCCTTTTCTTAAAAAAAAAAAAAATCCTTCTCCCAATTTCAGTGTAATTTGAGGAAGACAAAGGCAACTGCTCATGCAATAAAGAAAATCAGAAAGACAAGTGTCTTAAGGTATGACTGTTCATTTCATGCTTTATTAGCACAATCCTATTATATCTTTTTTTCCTTCTTCATTTTAATTAACAAAACTGCACTATAATGGAGCCATCTTAAATGCCTCACAGTTAAAAGCTATAACTTCTATTATAAACTCTATTTTTACTGGTATACAATTTTGGCTAGGGAATTAAAAAAACAGCTTAGAGTGGAAACTGTCAGGTTTATCTTGAAAACAAACAGAAAAGTGTCTGAGGAGTACAATTTGAAGGCAATCTGGCAGTCCTGAGTTACAGGTCACTACTGTTCCTTAATTTGAAATGTTAACCCTCTCCCACAAAACTCTGGTACCTGAATACTTGCAGTGCTTCATTTCTTGACACGCAGAGCACGCACAGCTTGCATACACACTTAAAGACAAACATTTTGCATCTAGGGATATCTGTAGTTCACATTCATGTGCAGTTTATGCAAGGGGCATCAGCAGCAAAGAGCTCAGGGTACCCTCACCGTCTGCAAGAGGTCACCCAGCCCAGTGTATGAAAAGGGAACTGATGCCCTTTGGGCATTAGCAGCCCTCAGCAGGGCTCTAAGACACCTGGCATCCAGATGAGCCACCCTCCTTTATCAGCTCCTGAGAGACAGCCCCGTAGAAGCAGCTTTTACTTCACCCGGGGATGTGCCTCAGCTGTGCCTCATCTCACTCCCATCACCTTGCCATGGAGCCCTGGGGATGATCCTTAGCACCTGCATGTTTTGATACACACCACCACACATTTTTTTCTACCTGTGTCCTCAGGGACTCAAATTGTACTTCTCAGATAAGGAAGCCCTCATTTCAGTAAAAATCATAGCAAGAGTGTTTGGTTCAGAAAGACCAGGGATCTTACTCCAACTTCGCAAGAGGATGCTGCTCAAACACACATATAACTCATCTGGCCTCACAACCAAGCTAGAGAGTGATTCGTCTGTTACGCGAGCCCAAAGAGCTGCAGGAGTGAACAGACTCCTGTACTCACACAGAATGCAGCTGATATTTCTAGCTCTGACTCTGGAGATAAAGCTCTCAGGATCACTGCCTTGTCTGATGTTCAAGACAAGACTGTATTCCACTCTTCCTAGACACCCGTGTGCCATTTAAGAAGTCTATAACATCTCCCGGTCACTGCAGCAATCTACCTCGGAGCTCTATCTATATTAAAGCACTGTGATTTCCATCCCAACTCTTGGGGAGAGATGAGAGATTAAAACAAGAAATATTTATTTAACAGCAAATGCCTTGACTCCAGTCATATTACTCTTCCAATGATGGCACAGATATTTCGAAGAGCCTCATACACAGACATTTCCAAAAGCCTCATATACATACATTTCTCTGAATGAAAATACAAGTCTGCATAAGAAGGGCAGAATTTAATGCTCAGCAAAGCAAAACTTATTTTGCATAAACCTGACATTTACTTTTTTATGAAGTCTACATCAAGCTAGGAGAGGCAGTTAGCATGGATTGGATGGAGAAACGATCACAGTGTGGCGTGATTTTGAATTGGATAGAAGGAGATTATTAGATGAGCAGCTCCTGCTTCCTGCCTCATCACAGGCTGCTTTATAGATGAAGTTGCATTTACTGGAGTGTATAATGGAAAACAAAATTAAATACAGCTTCCACGTTTCTGTAAGGGAACGTTTCATAAAGGTAAAGACGACCCTGGACAACAGGGTAGAGGTGAGATGGTATCTTTAGCCCATAATCTCTTGTACAGATTTTGAAGCCACGAAAGATGGGAAGAGAGGTCTAAAGGACCTTGTTTCATTTTCCAAAATAACAAATGAATGAGATTATATTAACAGCTTTTAAAAGCCTTCAACCTTCACTTATCAAAATAGTATGGAAATGTTTTGTTGGGGAGTTTTTTGTTGTTGTTTTGGGCAGGGGGGTTTGTCATTGACTTCAATAGCAGAGGATCATGCCTTCAAAATTTGGTATTTTGTCCCTGTAACTTTAGTAGGTGTGCAGCTGAAGAGCAGCTTGCCCTCCCTTTGCCATCAATTTCCCAATCTTAAACACTGGTACTTCTTTTCACTATACTTCCCCCCGCCATTTTCACCACGATTGTGTTTCCCATGTGCTTATATCCATATCACACTCCTGTTAAACATTACATTTCAACTGGATATTTAAAGGTTGCCTTTCTTATGGCACAGTATATGTGTACTATATCACAAAATGTCAACCCTCCAAGCATCCTTATTGTCAACATAGGAGGATTTACTGGAGAAAATTACTCTGAGAAACACATTTACAGAAGCAGCAACATAAGCAGTGTGGTTCCGTTGTGACAGTCAGTCCAAGGATCACTTTATCCAGCTGCATATGCTCACAAATCAGTGTCCTAGCATAATATATAGGACATGAGGGCTAGCAATTACAACGAAGCAGTAACTGAACCAGTGGACCATTTGTAAAATCTAACTGGTTTGCTCTATAGTGTGCTGGGGACACTGAGCAAGGCAGGTAACTTCCCAGTAATACACTAAGAACAGGCAGACTACAGAAAAGCTGCACCTCTGAAGCAGGTCCCCCACATGCTGCATTCCTCACACACAATCCATTTGCCACTTAGAGGTGTTTGTTATCTCGCCATCAATGAATCAATAGATTTACAAGCTTATTATGCACAGTCAGGCTTGGATTATAGCACATATTAAGACAACATATGAGGTTTTTTAATACTGAAACAATGTTTTTTCTTGTTTAATTTTAAACACCTACTACTACCAGAGCACAAATCCTATTATCAGCTTTTGAAGTTATTACCTCAAGGTCATCTTCAGCAGTATTTACCGTTACACTACCAGTTTCAAGAAATTGTCTTTAAAAGGGTTTTTTATATTCACCAATTGCAAGTTTGGGGCCTTAAATCAGTCAAGTTGCTTGATTTTGATGTAAACCGGGGGGAAATGTATGAATTAATTTCAGTAGAGATACAAATTACTCAACAGCATCTCTTCCCAGAGAAGTGGTGTAATCTGTTGTGGTGGTATTGGCAGCAGGACAAGACTTGCAATGCATTAGAGGAAGGAAAAGGAAGTAGGCTTGCCCATGAAGGATAGCAAAGGCAAGTTAAGTTGTCAGGCTGCTCCTCCATCCTGCAAGAAGCTGAGGATGATAGCACTATTTTTGTTCATTATTCAGTCAGCACTCTCTGGTACCTGCTTCTGTACAAGAGAGGAAGGACTAAGAAAGCAACCACTAAAAAAGAAAATGAAAGTAGTTGCAACATATCTAATTCACAGCATCATGAAATACAGAGGCAGTGCTTCAGAAGTTGATCATCTTCTGTGGTGGCTTCAGACTGGTATGTTCTATTGCCTCCTAATCAATATTCAACAAGCAAGAGGTGGCCTTCCTCTCTCATGAACTAATGAGTGGTTAATGACCCTAATCTGGTGTGCAACAGATTGTTAATACTGGTACAAGGAAAGCCCTAGTGAGAGAAGCAGTCATTGGCAGAACAGGAGGGCAAAAGAGTCATTTGATTTAAACTGCACTTCTCTCAGAAAAGCTGTGATGGTTATTTGTTATGCAGCTCTACCTTACACAAGCAGAAAAAGGAAAAAAAAATCTGTGATATTTTTAATATTATATTTATGAAGATGATTACCCAGCTGCTGTTTAATTTCCATCTGTGTTCTGCTGCATTTATACCATTAGTGCCACACTGTGGTTACACAGACAGGCTGAGAGTTTGGTGAAAAAAAGTGTGGCTGACAATTACTATTTAACTGCAGAGTATCAGCAAATGGCCTTTTCTATACACTGTTACCTATAAATTATAATGACTGTTTTCTTTCTGCTGGCTTTTCAAAATCAATCAAGAAACAGAGAGGCTAATGCAAAACCCAGCAGTTCTCTGCCACACTGAAAGAAGTTGCCTCCACGGTAAATTTGGAAAGCTTCAGCTTAGAAAGACTAAAGTCAGTCCTTCCCAGCAGGCAGTACATAATATTTTTATATTAAGAAGATATTGCAAATCATCTAATATCCATTTGCCTCTTTTTAATTTTTTTAAGCCTTATTTTTACATTTAATTCTATATTCATGTACCATAGAACTGGTCTTCAGCTGTCTGTTTCTCTATCCAAATAATAGATTACTTCTTTCCACATGGCATATTAAATTGTATTTTCCAGTCAATCATGAAACAGGGTTTTACAGGATACTCTTAATGTGCTTTGGAAAGCAAAAAAAAAACCCTTATGGCCATTTTGAACAGCTATCTAGCATCCTGGATCCTAAACAGGACAACAATTCACTGCTAGGAATGTTTTTACCTGTCTCTAAATTACTTATTTCCTCCACGAGTCTACAAACTGACTGCCAAGAAGCTAGAACCTCCTTCCTTTTCTCCTGCATCTCTTTAGTGTCCTGCCCAAGGCTCTCGAGATGATTCTCCAGGCTGTGTTAATGGAAGCCCCAAAAGTCTTTAGGACCAGAAAGCCTTTCTCAGAGAGGCATTTGGGATTGAAACTCTCATCAGCTACCCAAGGAGATATAACCAATGGAGCAGAGTCACAGAATCCATACCTGTACCTCCTCAAGCCTTCTTCATGGGCCCATGGGCAGTCCCTTTGATCCATCTAACCACACCTTCCTCATCAGAGAAGCACTGCATTGTGCTCACAGCTCATGTTCTTAGCTACCTGCCTCTCAGATCTACTCTGATAGCTTCTACTATTTCCTTAGGCCAACACACTTAAAGTTTTATATCCCTTACAATCCTGGATATCGATTTCAAGAGACTACAGTTGATCCAGGCTGTTTTGACCCAGGCAGGAGGCATTTCCCTATTGATGCACCTTTTTACCATCGCCTCACTCCCTGTGAAAAACTCTCTATACCTGCCTTTGATTTCACTCTCTTTCTGCTGCAGGGCAGAGAACCTGCAGGGCAGTTCTCAAAGTAGAGAACAATTTCTGTGGTTTTGTTTTTGTTGGTTTGTTTTTTTTTAATGCTACATATTATTACCTATTTTTAACAACAGGCTAGTCAAACTCTACCAAAGACAGTAGTATCACAGCATTTCTTGAAGAGAAGCAGAAACCAGCACCTCTGCTGTTACTCCTTCCCTTTACAAGTCAGTGCACCACGCTGATTTTTCTCGAATGAGTCTCTCCTATTTTCAAACTGTCACTTAAACTCTGCCTCTTCAGCCTGAAAACAAGCAGCTCTTCTCCTACATATGACACATTTGGTTGGAAATTTTCCTCTTTATAGATGGCTCTTCAAACTTAGAAGAACTGTAAATGGTAAAAAAGGTGCACAATCCTTGTTTTCTGAAAAGCAGACTAGAATCAAGGAGTTGGGTTCAGTTTTGGTAATTTTTTTTTCTTTTTCTGTATTTTATTTCTTGATCTCTGTTTCTTGATTTCTTCTTTTATTAAAGGGAAACCGCTTCTTTCTCTCACTGGGCATTATCTTTCAGACACTGGAACAGGTTGCCAGAGGAGGTTGTGGATGCTCCCTCCCTGGAGGTGTTCAAGGCCAGGTTGGATGGAGCTTGAGTGACTTGTTCTAGTGGGAGGTGTCCCTGCCTACGGCAGGGGGGTGGAACTGGATGATCTTTGAGGTCCCTTCCAACCTAAACCATTCTACAATTCCATGATGACCATTCACATTTGCTATTGATTACAACATTGGTTTGGGTTATTTCTTAGATATAAAAATCAGTCCTGTAACCTGCAAGCATAGGTTGTAAAAATACATTGTTCCCAACCATGGAGCTCATATTCTGTCCTGATTCATTGTGGTAAATTCCTCCCAGTGAATTCAGAAGAGCTATGCTGCTTTCAAATACCTAGACAAAGTGTGTGTGGTAAGACATCACTAATGAGAACAGGACTGCTGGCTTGCTCACATTCTCTTTGGATGCTCTGGGATCCTCCTTCTATAGAAAATCAGAGCAATACGGATTTAAGAGTATTTATTGTACCACTGGTCCCAAAATTGCAAAATCATACAACTGAGAGAAGAAAAGAGAAACCAGAGGGAATACCAGGAACCTATCTTGTACTTTTGCCTTTGAATGTCTCCTCTCCAGTTAATTAAAGGCTGCATTAGCCTGCACTGAAAATCAGCTATCTCAGGGGTTTCAAATGCATAGTACCTTCTTTCCCGGGAACACATTTTTTTCCTGAGAAAACCTTCTTCTTCTCGAAGACAGAGAAAAAATGTAGCAGCAAAATCTATCTTAGAAGTAATAACTTACCCATTATATTGGAATAGTATTTAAGCGACAACAAGGCAATCAACAAAAGAGCAACATTATTTGTTCAGTCAATCTCTTTTAGAGTGATGAAACAATTCAAAGTCCAGGCCATTAAAGCACTGAGAAAAGAGGGGAGGACGAAACCTGGGGAAAAACAAGCATGGCAATATAAAATATTCAGAGTACTTACACATGATATAGTTGCAGAGACAGTGGCTGCAAAATAGGAAAACAATTGCAGTGTTTGAAAACTAGAGCTGGGCAAATCAATGATTGCTAGTCATCAACCATGCCTCACACACATCACTTATTCAATCAGAACCCTTCCTTCATCCTTTTCGACAGAAACAATAAAAAAACTACTTTATGCAGTTAAGCCTCAATCTGTATATCTGAGGAAGACAGGAATCAGATAAATTCATTTTAAAGGGGAAATTCTTCTTCTAATTTTCCTCATAGGTAGCAGTTTTCCAGCTCTCTACAGTGGCCTACCGTGTGATTCTCAATCACAGTTATTGCAGAAGCACTCACATAGAAATAGTGGCGGTAAATAGCTGGGTTCAGGAGCCCCTTCTGCCAAATGAAACCAAAAAGCATTCACTATTGATGAGGCTGGAGGCCATCATCTGAGAGGGAAAAGTGGGAGTTACTGGTCATATCACATCGTATCGTATCATATCATATGCAGCAAGAAATACATGACTAAAATACAAGGAAAACCTGTTCTTGGGTCTATTTTTTTTTGGTATGTTTACCATCCTAATTAGCACTCTGTGTAAAAGCCTTTATCCTAGGAGGAAGTCACATTCTGCTAAACTCTTTGTAAACAAATAGCAAAAAAAGATGGCTTCAGCCCCAAAATCAAAGAGCATCTAACGTGGAGGAAGTCAGAAAAGGAATACAAGGAAAGAGGCTCCACTGGGATGATAGGTCTTCACACACGAGGAGTCTCACGTGTTTATCTTCAGGCAGTATGCATCTTAAAGAGCAATGTGAGGGACAGCAACAAAGACGTTTCCAAGATGTGTCTTCAAACTGTGAAGGCAGATTGAGAGGAAACATCATGTTTGTAAATGTGACAAAGCCAGGCCACTGTCGCGGGATGATCTGTCACTTCTCAGCAAAAGAAGATCCATCTGGAAAGGCTGCAGCCAAGAGGATGGGGGAAAAGTCAGCATTTGGCACAGCTACAGCTATCAAGGTCAGAGAAAAGGATGCTGCGGTAACCAAGGCACAAGTAATTAAAGTCTAGACAAGATTATTAACGGCTTCTTGCTAAGTTCCTAATCCAAGACAACTCTTGAGATCTGGGGTGAGTCTATGTCACCAGTGACAGTGCCCTTCCTCACTTCTCTGTCCAGCCCTCTCTCATGCCAACTCTTCCACCTCTTACTCTCTCTTCCTTTGTTCTCAATTAAAGCCAAGCTAAAACCAACAGATGAAGCAGCTTCTGTCATAACTGACATCACACTGTAAACCTCATACTAGCTAATGCACTAAATAGACACTGAAAAAGAGGGAAAGGGATAAATTATACCCTTGTCTGTTTGTTCAGCTGCTATGCCCTGTCAGACACATGTTGTGGTGTTTGTTTATTAAACCTTCCTTGCAAAGAACAACATCCAGAGAGCTCTGCTGCTGACAGTGCCAAGACAAATGTTGCCCTGCCCCATGCTAACTGTGTCTCCCCTTTCCCTTCAAAAGGGCCCATGGATTCTACCTTATAGGACCCTCTTCTCATTTTTCTATTTCAGGAAGAAATTTTTGTGTTTGTGGAATTTTTGTATTGCTCCAGAGCATGCATGGAATAAAGATGGTTAAAAACTGGAGTCATGGGTAAGAGTACATCAAACATGGAAGCACATGAAGAAACCAGGCAAGTCCCATTGCAAAGCTGTAAGAAAATATTTAGCTATTACTAACAGGAAAAGCATCTTTTGCCAGCTTTTTTTTCATCCTAAGGACAGATTTGGGAAATGCTACAGGCTTTGAACCAGTATTGCAAAGGAAGATCAAGCCATTTTGGAACTTCTCGTACTGACCGATTAGTGTGTTCACCATGAGTATTCTTACTCATAGGTCACAAATGACAAGTGCCAATCCATGCTCTTACACAAAATCACTTCTAAAGCATTCTTGCTAATTATCTATAAAGTCCTAAGGAGATTCCTTGATATTGTGCTCCACTTTCCTATTTGTACCAGTTAAGTTCTGGGCTTCAGTTCTGCCAAGTCCATAAAGACAGATGTGCAAAAAGGTGGCAGAAAACAGAGGGGAAAAAGCAAAAAATGAAGCAATTAATTTTCTGAAATGTCATTAGAGATCGTTAAAGACTTAAAAAAGAAAATGTTTAATTTCTTAATACAAGATCTAGAGGAAGTAGTGGTCATGCAAGCCTAGAGTCACACAGCCAAGATTTAATTTCAAAATGGATATTGCTGTTTTGCTTAATTCATGGATTTGCTCTTTTTGCTGGATCCAACTCCACTTATTTAAGGAAACTTGCCAGAATACACTAAATTGGAGGATTATACTGAGGATTAAGCTCATAAGCATTATACAGCACTCCTTACAATAGCACTTAGATATTCAAATTTTTCACAAATCACTTGCACAAGGCAACCTGGGGTGGAGGAATCTCATACTAGGAGCACAGCAAATACAAATCCAGAATCCCATCCGAAGTTGCTTTTGTTCCCAAAATAGCAGGAATTTTCTGGGTTATAAAACATCTGAAAACATTTGGCCTAAGATATTGGATGAAGGCACAGATAATGGGACTCTGGGGAGCGAAAGGCAACCACTGACCCTGCTTTCTGAGAGCTCTTGTTGATGCAATGTAGTTCCTTTCTAAAGGTAAACAGCACAGTCTCTATAAATCAACACTCTCCTAGACTTCAAAGCTGCTGGGATGTCCCTATCAATATATCACTCAAGTCAGAAATTGTATTTAACGTGCTATATGATCAGTAAATAGTCATGAGTTAGCAGTCAGAGAGCAAAGGAGTGTTGATAGGTCCAGTCAATTATTATTCTCCTGATAAAATAATATCTCCAGGAGATCTCTTACTTGTGTTTTTGAAGCTAATATAGAGTCATGCTTCAAACCATGACCCTCAGATGCCATAAATTTCAAGGATCTGCACCAGAACTCTCACTCACTTCAGACACTTCAAACCATAAAGCTTCAAAGGAGAAAAACAAACATTAGTTTAAGTTGTCCAAAAGAACATCTGCATTGGTACCAGCCGCATGTGGAGGCAAACAGCTTGAGACGCTCCCTCCAGCTGGGCTAAGCGACCTTAGCTTAAATCTTCCTGAATTGTGACTAATGACCCAGAACATCCATTGCTACAATTAGAGCAAATAAACAAACACCCTGATGTCTTCTGACAGTGTCTGAATCTTCTCTTTCTCTGTGCCTAGTATCTTTACAGATCATCTTGATACTAGTCATGAAAAACAGTCACCAGGATCTGTGAGAGCTCTTCAAATACCAGGCTATGGGCCATAATTTGCCAGACAGCCACCTTGGCTCCAGAGTAACTGTGATCACTGTCCAGGAGGTCTACAGCACATAAACTGGAGTCACACACACAAAAACCAGTGCTGTCAAACTGGGTGGCTTTTGCCCTTGGATGAAGGAATGTAGCACAGAGGAGAAGGCTGCAAACTTTCCTTAAATGCTGGCACCCACAGGCTAATATGAGGGAGGGTAACTACTTACTGCTCAAGACCTATCCTATGTACAAGAAACTGAGGCAATTTTTTTCCTGACATGCAGTAACATAACCATGAATGTCAGCTTCTTGTAGGCTGGGTTACAGAATAAGAAGGCAGCCACTACCAGCTTTTACCTTGTTTGTACGAAGGACGGTCTCTGGAGTGGCACTGGCAGGCATACAGCTCCCAGATGTGACCACATTGCATCCCTGCTCCTGAAATGGGGACATCCTCCCATGAATACTCAGGGCCAAGACAGGAAACCTGCTCAGTAGCCCAAAAGTAAGAGGATTCAGGTACAAGAGCGATGTCCTCTGGCCTGGCCCCTGTTTACTGCATCTACTCTGCCTTTAGTAATAGAGAATAATTGGTTTAAGTACATAAATGACATTGAGTCACTCCAAGCCTGCACAGCAGATAAAGGACATGACTTTGTCTGTGTCCACACCATTTGCTCCAGCAATTCAAATTGTCCCTACCAGCTTTTTGTTCAGTTTGAACATCTTTTTAGTGAAGCTTCATTTCAGTTAAGTTGCTGCAAAAACTGTATTTGGTTATGATGATATGATGGAATTATGATAATCAAATTTAACAATGACTAAGCTGTGTCTGAGTAGTCTAATTCATATAAACACACGCAGCCATTTTGCCAGAATGTGAAATGTTGCTCATTGGTTCTGTAGCTTCAAGTAACAATGGCAGAACAGTAAAAGCAAATTACAACATGGCTTGTTGAAGCAGGGCTCTCTTTTGGGGGAAAAGGGGAAAAAAAAAAAAAAAAGAAAAAAAAAGGGAAAAAAAAAACCCACCACATTCTTTAGAGCCATTAGAAATGCTCTCAGTTACATTTCAGCTGCAGTTGCATTTTTAAATCTTCCAGAACAAACACAGAGAACGAGAAGATATTCCCCTTCCCAACAGTCTTGCAAAGCCAAACCAGGAAAAAAAGCCTGCTTTGGGTTGATTGCCAGTCACTCTCCTCCCACCTAGCCTTCTCTTTTCTATGCTGACTATATGTTTCGACCCAAAATCTCTGCTTCCATTTATAAAGAAGTCTCTAGTCCCTTTGATCACAAAGGAAACCTTTGAAATGTGAAATGAGTTTAAACTGACGCAGCAGTGTGTGCTCAAGTCTTTAGACACCTGTAATAACAGAGGTTGGATGTGTGGACTGTCCTATTCACGTCAGCAGAGTGCAAATTCTAAAGCCAAGTTAAATAGAGGACACATGGTCCAGTGATTAGATCATTATTTTGGCATTTGTGATGTTCAGGTTTAGTTTTTATGCTGATCCACAGAGTTGTGGGAATTTGGACAAGTCATTTGGCAGAAGGTTTAAGCCATGTCTGCTGCCCACCGGGGACCTGCAGAGTGCAGCTCATGCCAGATTGGCAGGGCTCTGCCTCCTGCTCAGCCGTATCCCGCTTGCCATCTACAGTTAGATTTGCACAGCATCACAGCTTTTGGCCCCCAGATTGGAAATATTTGCAAATTACCAGATTGCACTCTTTGAACAGACTAAGGTCTCAGAGTTCATTAACTCCACGAATTATGAGAGGATGCAACATTGCACTTATAACAAAAATACACAACAAATTAAAAGCAGGATTGCAACAAAGTGAAAGGGAAAGAGACTCATCCTTTAACTACAGCCCTGAGACATGGGCTCTGACAGAGTTCCTGTACAGCATCTTAGGAGGAATTTAATGATGTCTAAACATTTCTTTTTCAGAGAGCAGACGAAGCAGTAAGTTAATGGATTATCTACTGCCAAAGATTAGTAAGGGAAAGGTCTGGCTCTCCTGAAAGACACAGTAAAATGACAGTGAAGGATATGTATGTATACAATTAATACAGTTTGATGTAACCTTTCCCAATTAAGTGTGGGTATTTTGGGATCAGCAATGGTACAGAAGCAAAACCAGAAGAATTCACTGTTTTCTCTCACCGCAGTTATGACAGATTCACAATACCAATGATACTTTGTCAAATTGCTCACTGAAACAGCTCTGGCTGCAGTTCTTACTTTTCATTTCATCAAAACCCTTGCCACGTTAAAGCCTGGCAAATCCGTGACCATATGAATGCAGACCATTCTGTTGACTTCAAGGGGACTCTGAGGAGGAAGAATGTCTGCATCTAGGTATGCTATCAAGAAATTGGGCCCTATACCATATTTATTCTGGCCAAATAAAGGATTCATATCTATCTATATGGAGCATCCATAATTTAAAAATGTCTAAAACGCTACTACTGAGAACTATTGCAGGGATCAAATCTGGAGCAGAATAACAAGTGTGTACAAGAATCAAATTCTTCCCTCCTGTTCCTCAGTCCATTGATGCAAGATAGAAGGGAATTTTTCCCTTCAAGTCAGCCTTTCAGAGGAAGTGAGGCCATCCTATTTTCTGCCAAGCTTCAGGTAGCTTACAAGGATAAGGTCATATCTTTTAAGATGTACCATTAGCTCCCTTACTGCTGGAGAAAATTAAAAAGGAAAATTGCCTGTCACACCCAGAGAGCTAAGCTGATGATGAAGGCTGAAGTCTGCTCAGATTTTCATTCCTGGGCTTAGACTCTAAAGTTACCTTATTTATTTATTTTTATGCACCTCAAGTGATGTTTAAAATACAAAACCTACCAAGTATTTGCTTTCTTGCAAACATGATAAATTGGGCCAGATTGTCAATGTGCCGCATGTACACAACCCCAACTTTTAGGTGATCTGGAAGGGTCTCGGGTAATTTTATCTTTTTGATGGCATGTAATCTTCAGTGCTGGAATGAGACACATTTTGTCTCTGTTTTCCCTCACCATCTAACTCATGGTTGGGCTGATGATGCCAGGATTGATGTGCCTAGGAAGAGATACTTGCTATTTTTATTGCTTATATGTTATCTTTTAGTTTTACTGTTATTTTTTTCTGCACACTGTTTGGAGAGCAGTAGACCTATCACACTGCATCTCTTTCCAAGTGTCAGATTACTCATCCAAGCGATGACCTTACTTTACTTCTGGAAGCCTAAAGATGTGTTTGTTCAAATAGGCAATTGGACACATTGAGATAGCCTGCCAGGCATGGTAACTCCGTCCATATGAAAGATGCTACAGAAACTGATGTATTCTGAAGCATCCTTTTCCTTGGGTAGCTGATAGCTGACTCGTTCAGCATAGCTGCCGTCTTACTGATATGTCTCAGGGAAATTTTTTAAGCCTTGGAGACACAAAGAAAAAGGATACATTAAAGTAACCATAAAAGTCTGTTCTAAACTAGCAGAAGCAAACAAGCTTGTTTTTTTTGCAACATCTACTCATGCCTATTACAACAGACCCTGAGGGTTACTTCTTCTGGTGAGATGCAGAGAGTATGGCTCTGTTAATAATAAAGATGATGGTAATAGCAATGATGGTAGTAATAACAATGATAAGAAGGAAAAACACAACAGCATGCTCAAATTATCATCTGACCTCATTTAGTAGGCTATATATAAGACCATTAGGTCTGTAGAGAGATGCTTTACCTGCCACATGAGGTCAGCTTACTTGGTATCATAGCCCATGCAGCACACAGTCCAGAGCCACATTGGAAACCAGACAGGCAGGCCACAGCATGAGTCTACGAGGACATGGAGTTGTCTCAGGAAGTACTTGGGGACTGGAAAGTCCTGAAAGGCTGTAGTGGTTTAGCAGTTACCTGCCCCCCCACCTTTTATAAACCCCGGCTAGGACTCAAAAACACTGGAAGTTGGTAAATGAAGCTTTATATTTACAGCAATGCACAATATACAAGCAAATATTTACAAGGTATAACAGATATTTACAGATATATACTATGAAAAGGTAATACAGACACCACACCCCTCCCAGAGATCAAAATCCCCAAGAGAGGGTAACCAAACACCCCCTACCACCTTTCCCCCCTTCCCCAGTCTTATCTCACCACCTGTTGATGCTGCAGATAAGCTGAAGTAGATCGGTCAGGGGAATTAGTAGCAGGAAAGTATTTAGTAGAATTACTCTGAATTAGCTACCAAGACAAAGAGACAAAAGAGACCATGCAAGAGGAGCAGCCACAGTGCAGAACGGCCAGAAACCATCTGCTATCTGGTTGTTTTCAGAACAGTTCTTAAAAACAACTTTTTTTCTTTCTCAGTAAAACTTTGGTGAAGTGACACACTGTGTTTACCTCTCTCAGCCAATAGTCTAATTTCTCACTCAAATTCTCCAATTAGCTCAAACCAACACAAATGCCAATGATGCAACTGGAATTCTCCTGGGGGAAAAAAAAAAAAAAGTCTTGGCAAGCTACCTTCACATCAAAGGCAAGGAAAGACTTGCAAGTTGTTTTACACCCATTAGTGGTACTGCGGAAAATAGACGAAGTGTAAAACACATAAACTATACATACTCATTGGAGTATTTGGATGAGAAATTAGACCATAGGCTGAGAAAGGAAAACAACATTTGATTCTACTTCATTTATTTGTTTACTGAAATGGTATAAATGTTATAACCAAAACAAAGATAACTCAGACCGTTTTACACAGTGGCTGCTGCTGCATTTCTCTCCCTGCCTTCTTAGCTGGATCTGAATAACTTCAGTAATTACTTTCCTGCTCCTAACCCCCCTGGCCAATCTACCTTCTCTTATCTGGCACGTAAGACAGATAGTGCAATAAGATTGGGAAGTGGGGGGAAGGTGGCAGGGTGGTTGAAAACCCTTCTTAGGGACTCTGATTTCTGGGAGGGATGTGGTATTTCTGTATTACCTTTTCACTCTATATATCTGTCAATATCTGTTATATATTGTAAATATCTGCTTGTATATTGTGCAAAGCTGTAAATATAAAGTTTCATTTCCTTAACTTCCAGCTGACTGAGTCTAGCCTGGGCAATTTCACAGTGTGTGGAGGGCGGGGAACTCCCCAAACTACCACAATTCAAAACTAGATATCTTCTTCCTCCTTACACCCTCCCAGTTTCTAAACTTGACAGATGAGGGCCAGCAGATGATATGCATCAAACATTGCACTTGACACCAAGAAGATTCCAAGAAGCTTTACATTTTCAGTTCATTTTCTTTCCAACATAATTCAACATAATCCTTTCTGCAAAAACAAAGGAGACATTATGGGCAAAAAAATGCATTTTTCTTTGGATCTTCACTGAACTTACACTGTGTTTAATTTACAGACCTAAACAATCAAGAATATGGAAATAGTATTTATAAACAAATTCACGTTTTATTCATATATGCAGAATACTGCTATGCATAAAACATGATGTGAAACATAGCTTTATGGATTTTTACCAGGCAAACTTAAACTTTGATTTATGTCCATTTCACTAAAACTTTATTGCTTCCTCGTCAGATAGGACAGATTCCTTTCTGTATCTTAGATGGTAAATATAGTTAATGTGCTGAGGCTGCAATGGATCAGCAGTGAAGCTGTTTAATAGTGACATAAATTATTTCAGTGACTTCCCTTGCAAGTGAGAGATGAGTCCATGTGCTATAAACTAATACCAAAGGAATGATGCTCTTTCATGCTAGCAAAGTGCCTGAGCTATATTGTTTTTGTATCCTGTTGGGGATGCTACAAATGCAGCATGTATTACATCTATATGCACTTAGGCCATTTTTCTTTGCTGTTTTAATGGTCTCCTGCACTGAAAATTGAGCTTCAGTGTCTGAATGAAGGCAAAGCCAATTACCTTCTTTGAAACCTCTATTTAAAGTCTGCAAATCCCAACAGATTTTAAAAAACCTCTCCATTAGCTTCAAAATGTATTTTAAAATAATCATGCCTGTAGAAACTAAGAAGTGTGAGGTGTGAATGACACTGGGTGGCTAAGGAGAGCCACGTTCATGTGCCTGCATGGCCTTTCCCACCCTGCAGCAGATGTTCAGCAATGCTCCATCTCCAGTAGCCTGTTCTTGTCTCCAGAGATGGTGTTACAGTTACCAGAGCATTTTGTTTAACTTGCAGTTCAAGCTGCATTTCTATTACGAAACTAGTTTCTATTTGTCCTCAAATTGATCACTTAAATAAGACCTTTTGTGTGCATTGTGGTTCCTCAATAGAAATCACAGGATTACAGGGGAGTGGAGCAGGCATTTATTATAGTGCCATCAAAAATGTCCCATCAGACAGTTCACTGCAGCAGCTCTAAGTAGTTTTCACCTATTTAACGCAGCCTTATTTGTCTGTTCACTTTTGTCTCTGCCTCAATAGGAGCTTATCTTCTTTCCTCCCTTGTACATGTTCTTACAAATCTAATTGCTGTACCCCTCTTTCTGTTACCTCCTAATGAGACAACTCTGGCAGCTCCACAGAAGGTCTCTGCTGTTTGGTTTTATTCTTCCACCAGTATGAGGAACCTCATATTACAAAACATTGGGTCTTCACTCCTTGCTTTTCTCTTCTTCCTCAAGCACTCCTTCCAGCTTTTTCTTTCTCCTCTCCAAACCTTTGCATGAACTTACATTGGACTCCTTCTTTACACTGCCCTGTATCTATTTCCCTGCAGAGCTATTTCCCTGCTAAATTCTTTTTCCCCATACTTCTGAATGCAACTATATGCTTCCTTCTTTCTCCATCACCTACCTTTTCATTTAGCTCCACCAATCCTGCCATACAAAGCTGATGCAGAGGCTCTTATAGCCAAGTCGTTCTCTTTCAAATTCCCCTTCCCTCTCCCTGCCTGTAATAGCACACTGCCTCATGCACACTTGTCTCTCACATTTTCTCCTGTATGTCCAGTTCAACCTATTAACTCTCTTTTCCTTTTTCCAGAACTGTAACCCACAGCTGCATACTTGCAGATATCTGCCCCTCCTTGTGTGTCCCTTCCAGGTATCTGGCGCTTGTGCCTATCCACATTCATATTAAGTCACCAGCTCCTCTTAAGATAAGCATTATCATCTCACACACTGCCCTCTCACATTTCTACATCATTGTTTCCTGCCCATGCTCCTCCTGAATGCATGTACTCTTCTCCATAGTAACATAGAAGCACAGAACCCTAGAGATTGGAAGGGACCTTCAAAGATCAAGTCCAACCCCCACCCTGCCAAAAGCAGGATCCCTTAGTGTAGTCCACACAGGAATGCATCCAGGCAGGTTTTGAAAGTCTCCAGAGAATGAGACTCCACAACCTCTCTGGGCAGCCTGCTCCAGGGCTCTGTCACCCCTACTGTAAAGAAGTTTCTCCTCACGTTGAGGTGAAACCTTCTGTGTTCAAGTTTGCAGCTGTTGCTCCTTGTCTTATTGCTGCAGACCAATGAAAAGAGATTGACCCCTTCCACTTGACATCTATACCTCAGATATTTATAGACATTGATGAGACCCCCTCTCTTCTTCAGACTAAACAACCTCAGGTCTCTCAGTCTCTCTCCACAGGGGAGATGCTCAAGTCCCCCAGTTATCCTCATGGCTCTCTTTGCGGCAGGTCCCTCTCTCCTGAACTGGGGAGCCCATAACTGGACACATCATTCCAGGTGTTGTCTCACTAGGGCAGAGTAGAGGAGAAGAACCTCCCTAGACCTGCCAGGTGCACTTTTCCTGATGCACCCCAGAATGTTATTGGCTCTCTTTGCACAAGGGCACATTACTGGCCCATGCAGAACTTGCTGTCCACCAGGACTCCAATGCCTTTGTCCACAAAGCTGCTTTCCAGCAGGGCAGCTCCCAACCTGTACTGCTGCCTGTTGTTATTCCTCCCTAGCAGCAGTGCAGGAGCCCTCTGTGGTCACTGGCAAAGCCTCTGCCGTTGCCTCATCCCAGTGCAGCCACAGCTTGACCATCTCCTTGGTCTGCCTCTCCCCCAGGTGATCCTGCTCTGGCAAAGGGGTTGAATTAGATGATCTTTCAAGGTCACTTCCAAATCTCACTGTTCTGTGATTCTCTCAGTGATTTCCCATTCAAACTATTTGATCATTAAAAGTTTTTAAATAATATTTCCTAATTATGTGAGGGAAAAGCCTTCTTAAGGCTCTTTACTTGCTTTCACATGGCGTGAAAAATACAAACAAATTAAGCATTTTCATTGTGAGGTGGAAACAGCAGGCAGAGCATCTCCTTTCTTTCCCACCCATGCCAGCCATGTCTTGGTGCCACCCAACCTGACAGCAACAGGCACACCACCACTGTCCCACTCTCTCAGCACTATTCAGTATCTATGCAGACAACTCAGCCCTTCCCAGATTTCCATTCTCCTTTCACCACTCCAGCACACAGTGCAAGAAGTATTTCAGATCTGCTTTCAAATGTAGGTGAAAAGTATGGATGATTTGCATCTCTCCTCCACCAGCTACTATAGAACTCCTGGTTTTGGAGGAGGAAGGAGGCCAGGAGAATCCTTTATGGCTAATTTTTCACAGAACAGAAAGCCACTAAAAGCACTTCACTGTTCACCCTGCTTTCCAAGCAGAGACCACACAGACTTGAAGTCAAGCATGGAGCAAAACGCATAGAACTGTGCTAGCAATATTATAACTGAAGTGTAATCCTAAAGAACCCAAATTACATAAAATTTAAATGCAGTGATATATTTATTGCACTTGGGAGTATTTCTTCTCAGGTTTTCCCAGAAGAGTCTTCAGTTATGTCTTAGAGTCTGAACTGTCTCTCTTGGGAGGAGATTCTGAAAGATATCAGCCTTCTATAGTGGCTAGAGACTACATTAAGACACAACAGAGAGCACTTAATCTGAGAGATTTCCATCACTTTCCACATCATTCTATGATGATGAAAACTCAAGTCATCTACCTAGAAACCTCCAGGATGGCTGCAGGAAGATAACACCTGGTTTAGGTGGCTGATGTTTGGGTGCTTCATTCTCCCAGGCTGAAGCAACAGCTAAAGGAAGTTTTTCCCTCCTGCACCCTCTCCTCTTTGTTACTGCACACAGGTTTCCAGTCTTATCACTTCCCATGCAAAAGCAACGTCAAGGTGGAGAAGGCAGCTGGAAACCTCACTTTGAACACTAGCATTCTTTAATGCTTTTTAAATGTTTATTTCACCTAGAAAAGTCTGGAAATGCACAGTTCTTTACAGTGACTTATTACTTCTATTATTAGATATGATAACCAGAGAGACTAGACTGACATAATTCAAAATCCACAGAAAATTACAATAAACATCTCTGTGATGTCAACCTGCCTTTTGTCTTACTGGAAAAGCCTTTTCCATCCTGGAAGCCTTTGCTCAGCTGCATGTGTAATGACAGAGCTGGATCCCCAAGAGAATTATGCCTATTTGTTTGCAATTACAGTACCACACTTAGCCTATAGAACCACTAAAAGCAGAATTCGTTTGGATGTTCCTTTCACATTTTCTGAATAAATAAAACTAAATTTGGGACTAAAATACCAAGGAATTTCTGAGCAACAAAGTTCTGTCCTAAAATTCCCAATTCCTATAAGAGAGGCTGAGGTTGAGTGCCTAAATTACCAACAAAATCAAAAGGATTTCTCAAGTCAAGACTGACAAAAACTTTCGTTTTTAACTCTTCTACCCACCCTGCCACCCTCCCCCACCCCCAGTTATTATTTCTTCTCTTTTTGTATGAGGACACAATCAGAGAATCAACATTTCTAAAAGCACAAGAGAAGGGCAAGAACAGTTATATGTATTTTTTTTTCATGTGTAGACAAGTTGTAAGTACAGCCAGTCAGAGGTCTGTACTTGATCTTGTCTCTCATTTTCCCCTGTGATTTTTTTTTTCTTTTTTGATTATCAAGAAAATCAATAAGGTTATGTCCAGTGATGTCTAGGACCTGTCTATCAACCCTGTATGCACGAAAAGTGATCGATTTTGATGATACTACAGAAAAAAAAAAATAGACTGCCATCATTTTTACAGGCCAGGCTCTATATTTGAACTTGACCGAGGTAATCAGCTCATACTTAAGTGCTTACTGCCTCTTTCAGACTTTAAAACCAGTAGACTAAATTTCAGTCATGCCACGTATTTAACCCTAGAGTGGAAGAACACAGTATTTCCTACTTTTTCAATTCCCACTTGGTTTATCAGTTTTGAAGCAGCCATTTGACTACATCAGTTGATGAAAGTTAAATGAGAAAATATTTTCTGTACTGCTGCTGTCAACAGCTCAGTTTTCCATACTTAACCAATGACATGCTGTCTTTCAAACTTTACTTGTGTACTACTACTTTTTTTTTTTCACTATCTTAAAGTCTTGCATGTAGCAGAGCAGAGATCTCTACTGAATGAACCAGCCCTGTGCTGATGGTACTACAAAACAGGTAGGGCTCACGCATCTTATTTCTTTCTCCTACATCTTGCTGTAGCCTTTCCTGATTCAGTCCTACACCTGTGGTATGCAAATACCACAAAGCAAGGACTGCAAATGCTGAAACCCAATTCTGTTTCAGATGCTGTTGGCTTTTGCCAAGTAAGACCTGCTGATGAAGTGACGCAGGAAGATCCTGAAAAAGCCCTACAAGTCTGACATTTAGAAGCTGTAGCACACTTGCAGTTCAAGAGCACGCTTACTCTTTTTATTTTTAACGTCCCAACAATTTGCACAGCTGCTTGTCTTGAGAAGCATTGGGGAAAGGGTGTGTTCTACACCCTGCAGGTGCTGACTCATATGTCCATATAAGTGAATATGAAGATATGTTATGTGAGACGCATATCTTTCTGCATGGAGTTCCTCATTTTCTGACTCTGGCCAAATTTCTGACTGAGTTCCACTCTGAATCAGTACATCACTGCTTTCTCTGGTCCCTTGACTTATAGAATCATAGAATCAAAGAACGGTTTAGGTTGGAAAGGACCTCAAAGATCATCCAGTTCCAACCTGGTGTCCTCAGAGCATGACCAGAGAGAGCAATTTCCCATCTCTCTTCTTTGGCCCTGCTTCACTCAAGATCTCCTGGCAAAGGCAATGCATTTTTCTTCTCTGCTTTCAATGGGAACAGGAAAGAATTTGTATTTATTATAACTAGGAATTCATCCATATTTTCTTCAGTATTCAAATTACAGCTACCACTAGTAGTGGAAGAGTACAGAAAGGTGAATTAACTTGCAGCACATTATCTTCCCAGTAGCAAGTGTTTGGTAAGAAAAAGATCAACATTTATCTTGAAAATGCTTATGTTATTTAGCCTTCACATTTCAGCATTATAATTTGGTAAGAAGCCTGGTGTAGTTAGCCTTAACCGTGCGGAAGATTTCGGGTTGTTACGAGGAGTTTAGGGCCCCTCCCTCTCTATAGCGTTGCCAAGTAACGTAGCCAAGTAGGAAGTGATGTGGGCACTCTGAGGTTACTTAAGAGTGCGCCCACAGGAAATAAACGCATTTCGCCGTTCATCATATTGGTGTGAGGTGTGATCTGTCCGGCCAGTTTGTAAGTTCGCCGTGGTCTCTCTCCAAACCAGGTCGCTACTGCCTCATCCACAGGCAACAGCCTGGTCCTCATAAAAAAAGAGTATTCGATATATCACAGAATCAGATAATGTTAGGGGCTGGAAAGGACTTCAAAAGATCATCTAGTCCAATCCCCCTACAGATCACCTATATTAGATCACACAAGAATGCATCCAGGCAGGTCTTGAATATTTCCAGAGAGGGAGACTCCACAACCCCCCTGGGCACCCTGTTCCAGTGTTCCACCACCCTCACAGTGTCATGAGTTCTCTGTCAATGATTACTATACCACAGGACAGAATACTGAATCAAACATCAGAAAAATACATTGCTACACTAAATTCGTCTGTNAATAGAAATACAGACACCACACCCCTCCTGGAGACCAAAATCCCCAAGAGAGGGAAACCAAACCCCCCTGTACCACCTCTCCCTCCTTCCCCCAGCTTTATCTCACCACTTGATGATGCTGCAGATAAGCTGAAGATCGGTCAGAAAGATTAGTGGCAGGAAGGAATGAATGGTTTTAGTGATTTTACTCTGAATTAGTTCAAAGGCAGAGAGACAAAGGAAAGAAGCTGGTGAAGCCTGCCCGACCCAGAGCCGACTGAACTGCGCAAGCACACTGGCTTATCTGGATGTTTTGGGAACATTCTAAAACAACCTTCTTTCTTCTTTCTCAGTCAAAACTGGGTGAAGGGACACAGTGTTTAATTTCTCACTCTCAGGCAGCAGTCTAATTTTTCACACAAATTCTCCAATTAGCTCAAACCAACACACTATTCTACAAATTAACCCAGGCCAGCATGGATAAAAATCCATTAGAGAGTGAACTATTGTAGTCCTGGATGTAAAGTGACAAAGCAGCCTGGGGGTTTTGGCTACTATATTTTCAGTTGAATTATTTTTTTCTTTTTTGTTCACAGTTGCTCCACACTTTCACATAAAGCAGCTCAACCAAAATCCCGTTCAGAGGAATCTTTCTATTATCTGTCCATTCAGAAACCATCTACCCCTATAACACCTCATCAACAAATCTCTCCAGGTTGGTCACATGCAGCTTCAAGTTGAACATCTCCCTTACGAGGAAAGGCTGAGGGAGTTGGGTCTGTTTAGTTTAGAGGAGACTGAAGAGTGACATCATTCATGTTTATTAGTATGTGAAGGGTGAGTGTTGAGAGGTCAGAGCCAGGCTCTTCTCTGTAACATCTAATGATAGAACAAGGGGCAGTGAGTGCAAGTTGGAGCAGAGGAGGTTCCCTGTGAACATAAGGAAAAGCTTTTTCACTATGAGGGTGACAGGGCCTTGGAAAAGGCTGTCCAGAGAGGTTGTGGAGTCTCCTTCATTGGAGACATTCAGAATTTGCCTGGACATGTTCCTGTGTGACCTGCTCTGGCAGGGAGCATGGACTAGATGATCTTCTGAGGTCTTTTCCAACCCCTAACATTCAGTGATTCTGTCATTCTGTGATCATTAGTTTTTCTTTTTAAATACATTTTTCCTAGAAATTTCTGTATCTTTTAGACTTAAACATGTTTTTTTAATATTGCTTATATATATGTATATAAACACAACAACAACAACAGAAGAGCACACAAACACATAGTAGAAACAGGGGTCTTGTTCCTTTCTGCATTGCAGTGCTGTCACTCATTCATATCTGTGCAAAATAAGTGCAGCATAAACAAAGTGCCAGGTCTGATTTGACATCAACTGTGCAATGCATAAATAAGGTGCAAAGCAGGGAACGTCTGACCACAGAAACTTTACAGCAGTTTGATGGGTAGGTGCAGAAGTATGGAAATTCTGGGTGCCAATAAACTTCATGTAAATAGGTTACGTAGAAATACAAGACTGTATTTCCTACATGTGTTCAGTATTTCTGGTATACATGTCAGAGTTTCTTTAATACATTATCTCTCTGAGCATACAAAATTGATTGCTTTCGCAGCATCTGTACCAAGAAGATGTATAGGACAGCAGAAGCTACAATATCTGACATTAAAAAAATGAAACCACTGGAGAAAAAGAAGCCATTTCCTAAAATCCAATCAAAGCTGATTTCTGGCAGAAACAGTAAAGAAGCATCTCAGCATGTTTAGTCTTGAAACCATTCTTACTGGAGAGACTGAATGTGGCAGCACTAAATTAACATCCAAGCACAATCTGCAGCAAGCCCTACAGGAGTGGCAATAGTAACACTCTCTAGCTTTGTTTGCCTCTGCACTCCATCTTCTCACATGTTTCATATCTCGGGAAATGTTTCCTTTTATTTTTCCTTAATCTAATTTTATGCACTTACTCCTAGAATACCAGACACACTTTCTAAGGAAGCAGATTGTTCCAGTGGAACCAGGACCAGTAGGGCAACAAGGAGATGAAGATTCAGCCTCTGCTTGACTTACTATTCTGTCTAGTTAGTTACCTTCTGTTTATCAACTTTACATTCTGCAACAAGGATGCACTGGTCGAATTCTCTCCAATCTAAAAAAGTATTGAACACTACTATAAAATATGATATCTGGTCAGATGGGTTTTTAGAGTTCCTTAACTAACTGATATGTCTTGACTGAAACCTCCTTGCTTGCAGATTCCTGTGCCACCCACTGAACCACTAGAAAAGTTAAAATAGATACAAACTGGTAGATGAAGACAAAATGAAAAAAAAAATGGGGAAATGTCAAAGATTTTAGGTTCCACTCCCTAGCACTGATGAGTTCTGACAACCTCCTACCACACCAAGTAAAGTGAGGGCTGCTCAGAGACATCCCACCAGCTAGCTGTGGATGACTGTTAACTGCCTGGATGGAACTCTGCTTTGAGGTACTGCCTCTTCCTCTCTTCACGCTACTGCAATGAGTGCTTAAATATAGCACTCATAATATTGCTACTCAAAGGACTTGAGAAAGAAGCAGGAGAAAGATCTTCAACAGCTCTGGCTGTGTAACTCAGGATTGTAACATGCATCTGAGTAGTTGGAGGGGCACCAGTGGTATTTCACCTCCCTACACCAGTAAAATATGTTAGAGAACTGGGAATTTTGCTGAGTCCAGGAGGGAAACCAGGAGCAGACATTTGTCCTCTCAGATAATCAATTCTCTACTCATGCACAGAACATAGTTTAAAATATTGATCATTGCTGTCATTAAGAAACATTGTAGGATTTACTAAGGAAACATATTTTGTTGGATTCACCTGTGTAACAGATTTGCTGCATTCTGAAATTAGCATACTAAATTCTACCTAGACTTGCACCTTAATAGAGTTTACTGAGCAAATGCATAAATAAGAAGCTTTCATCCATCATCTCTCTGACATGCAAGCTAAAGTCACTTTTAATCTCTGCATAATAAATGAGATTAAGCATTCCTTTCATATGGTTTTATCGTGCCATTTACAAGAACCTGGTGAACAAATCCTTCTGAATAGCAATATGCCTTTTTCCACTCTTCTTGTATTGGTTTTAATACCTCATGCAAGCCCTTTTCACTCTCTCAGTAAGTCAGCTACTTGACAAACAGTCTACACTGTGGAGGTACTCTCTGATGGGGTTCAAGGGCTACCATTACTAGCAAAGCTTCCGATTGACTGGAAAATAGTACAAGGGCAAATGATAGTGGGAAGGAAAAGCAGGTTAAACACCCAGTTAGAAAGAACTGAAAAGCACAAGTCAAAGGAGGGAGGATAGACTTTTTAAAGAGCACTGACTGAAGGCTCCTTTTCCCTGAACCTTGTTGAACTCCCAGTTCAACTGTAGGCTGTCTTTGATGTCTGCGTTTCCTCTCAGTTCCTCATCTGCTATAAAATGGGAAATATTTCCTTACCTTGTGTGGCATACTGTGGCCATGATGGTGTGTTGGTTTGAGCTAATTGGAGAATTTGAGTGAGAAATTAGACTATTGGCTGAGAAAGAGTTAAACACATTGTGTCACTTCACCAAGTTTTACTGAGAAGGAAAAAAAAAAAAGGTTGTTTTAAGAAGTGTTCTCAAAACAATCAGATTAGCAGAGGGCTTCAGTCTGGGTCTGGCAGCGGCTGCTTCTCTGGCATGCTCTCTCCTTTTGTCTCTCAGTCTTGCTGGCTAAATTCAGAGTAAAATCACTAAAACTACTAACTTCTCCTATTATTAATCTCTCTGATCTTCAGCTTATCTGCAGCATCATCAGGTGGTGAGATAAAGCTGGGGAAGGGGGGAAAGGTGGTAGGGGGATTTGGTTATCCTCTCTTGGGGACTTTGGTCTCCAGGAGGGGTGTGGTGTCTTTATTACCTTTTTTTACTGTATATATATCTGTAAATATTTGTTATATCTTGTAAATATTTGCTTGTATATTTGCATTGCTGTAAATATAAAGCTTCATTTATTAACTTCCAGTGTTTGTCCTGAGTTTTAGCTGAGGTTTAAAAAGGTGGGGGGACAGGTAACTGCTTAACCCACTACAGATGGGTAATCACATGCAATTACTACAAGCACATATTGTGAAGAGCAAGTGATAAAAATGGGTTTGGTACCCCTTAGCACCATGACATTGTCTTCTGTCCTTCCATTTCCTGTTGTTCCCCCACTAAATCTGTATGATGTGAATGCCATTAGGTGGACATCACAGTTTTGCACCAGCATTGAAGAAAAGGAAGCACACTCACCACGTAAGGCCAGTAAATAACTATTTGGGAAGGTTAGGTTTGAGACCAAACTATGGAAACACAACATAATGCTAAATATCGACATCCCCTCATTTTCTCAGTCTGCACTGAGAAAGATGCTTTGCATCAGATGCATTAGCTGCTCACCACTTTGCTGATCAGCAGATCTCTCCCACGCTTTCCACAAAGCTACAGGATTCTTGGCACAGCCCCAAGGTGCTCAAGACCAACGGTGGAGACATGCATGCAGATGTTGTCTATCCAATCCTAAAACAAGGGTGGGTACTAAGAGAACACAAGTGTAAATCAGACCATTAAATTGGTTTAAGAACATCAAGCAGCAGTACTGAGGAAAAAAAAAAAAAGGAGGCCTGAGACTATACAGCTGCTTCATTCTGGTAAAACTAAAAAAATTACATTTACCACCACATCAGATGTCCAAGGTACTGGCTGCAAAGGCTTCTCCAGCCACCACCATCTGAACTTTCTAAAGTATTAGAATATAACTGCCAGGAAGACATTTCCTCCCCAGCTCTACAAAATAGTACTGACATTTGAAGGGGACATTTTACAAGCCCTATTCTACTCCTAAGAGGAGTCCAAAGGATATTTGTATTTGTCTTTTTTGTTCATGTGTGTGCAATTTTTTTTTCATTTTGCCTGATTCTCAAGAGAAGATTAAATAAGTCTGAATTGTACACAATCAAATATTCAGAATCACCCAAATAATTCAGCAAAAGAAAAATCCCTTTCATAGAATCATAGAACCACGGAATCATAGAATCATAGAATGGTCTGGGTTGGAAGGAACTTCCAAAGGTCATCTAATCCAACTCCCACCTGCAATCAGCAGGGACATCCTCCACTAAATCAGGTTGCCCAGAGCCCTGTTGAGCCTCACCTTGATATGTCCAGGAATGGGGCCCTAACCTTCTCCCTGGGCAAACTGTTCCAGTATTCCACCACCCTCATAGTAAAGAACCTGTTCCTATCATCCAAATAGGCTACATGGTTTTGCCCATGTAAAATTGTCCCTAAAAGGTCTCAGGTAGACCTAAGCTAAAAGCATGTGAGCTAATAAGCCTTGGTGAGACCCCCCACCTGCAGTACTGTATCCAGTTCTGGAGCCCCTATTACAAGAGGGATGTGGACATGCTGGAGTATGACCAGAGAAGGGCCATGAGGATGCTCAGAGAGCTGCAGCACTTCTCCTAGGAGGATAGACTGAAGGAGTTGGGGCTGTTGAGTCTGGAGAAGAGGAGGCTCTCAAGTGACCTTCTTGGGGCCTTCCAGGATCTGAAGGAGGCTACAAAAAAGCTGGGGAGTGACAGGATTAGGGTGAATGGAGCAAAGCTGGAAGTGGGGAGATTCAGACTGGATGTGAGGAGGAAGTTCTTCACCATGAGAGCGGTGAGGCCCTGGAACGGGTTGCCCAGGGTGGGTGGTTGGGGCCACTTCCCTGGAGGTGTTTAAGGCAAGGCTGGATGAGGCTCTGTCCAGCCTAATCTAGAGTATGGTGTCCCTGTCCATGGCAGGAAGGGTTGGAACTAGATGATCCTTGCGGTCCTTTCCAACCCTGACTGATTCTATGATATTTTCAATTAACCACAAAAACAGTGTTGTGTTAATAGATTGGGGGGAAAAAAAAACAAAGTTAAAACTATGGATTCAAATTTATGTCAGCTCATTGAAGATGGAGAAAAGATCTGAACACATTTCCATGTCTCTTCTTCATTGGGAAAAGCAATTTAAGTCGTGTGCATAATACCACTGACATTTCCATATTTTAAAACTGTTCCCCAGCAGTTCAGTGTTTTTGTTTGATATCTGTAATAAGACCAAATTCAATATCATCACACCATTTACTTCGTCTTCCTTTTTTTCTCCCTGTGATTTACCATTCAAGTTCCCAAACAAACAAAAAAAATCTGCAAAAAAGGGAGAAAGAGATATATTTCATAGAATCAATCATAGAATCATAGAAGGGTTTAGGTTGGAAGAGACCTTAAAGATCATCCAGTTCCAACCCCCCGCCATAGGCAGGGACATCTCCCACTAGATCAGGTCGCTCAAGACCTCATCCAGCCTGGCCTTGAACACATCCAGGGAGGGAGCAGACACAACCTCCCTGGGCAACCTGTTCCAGTGTCTCACCACCCTCACTGTGAAGAATTTCTTCCTAACATCCCGTTCAAATCTCCCCTCCGCCAATTTGAACCCATTCCCCCTCATCCTGTCATTACAAGACTTTGTGAATAGTCCCTCCCCAGCCCTCCTGTAGGCCCCCCTCAGATACTGGTAGGCTGCTATAAGGTCTCCTCGAAGCCTTCTCTTCTCCATATTTGGCACAATGTCTTTATCTGTGCAACCACCTACAGCACTGTCTATGCAGAACTGGTATTTTTAAATGATTCAAGTCTCACTGTAAGCAGACATGAGCCTCAAAGCTCAGACCCTGAAAGGCTCTCCTAATGCACAAAAGTGCTCAGCACTGGTCTCCTGATGCAGAGATGACCAGAAGGTTCTGTAAACAACTTGGGTAAGGTTCTTCATTCTTCTCTCTCTCTTTTATTTACTTTTTTTTTTTTTTTTTAATAGGAGGGATGATGATTCTCACTTAACTCAGTAAAACATTTTGAGATCAATAGATGAAAAGGTTGATGCTTGCATTTCGAAATATTGCCGAGTACTTTGCAGCAGATAGCAGTGTGCCTGAAAGCATGCCAAATGCCCCATTTCTTATTCTACAATTTAGAGTGAGCCAGTGAATGCTGCAGGATCATGATTAAACTTTTAAATGTCACATCTACTAAAAAGCAGTATCAGTCAGTCACTGAGACAGTGTTATATGAACTTAGCTCACATCAGTGAATGAATTACACAACTCCTTCCCCATAATTTGTTTCAACAGGATGTGTACACCTCATAGCTACAGTCCATCACTGTGTTCCTCACTTTAGGAGTGTGAAAAATAAACACCCTTTATTCAGCTCCACTTCAGGGGGAAAAAAAATGACATATTTACTGCACTGAACAGCACAAGGTATTATCTCTATACACATCAGCTCCTTGGGATTTCAGGCCTATAAAAATCAATAACAATGATGCCAGACTGAGTCTTGACCTATTTGCACCACAGGAACTGTCTCCTACAAACTCTATACAAGGTCACAAGATGATGAGCTGCTAATTATGAGACTAAGACAAGTGATGCAAGACTATTTTGTTATCTCCTAATATTTTCTTACTTTTTTTTTTGTTTTTTTTTACTTGTAAATCTCTTTATCTAAGTTAATGCCTTCCTTATTACACAGCACTCATATTCAGATTTGGAAAGAGAAAATGTGGGATATAGTTCACAGCATACATCTGCAGCATCACAGCATTTGTAAATACTAAAAAATCAATCAAAAGAGAAGTGAGCTGGCTTGATGTGCTCAGTTACAGATCAGAGCCTCTGTCTGATCTCTGGAAACAACCACAAAAATCTGCCTTAGAAGAAGGTAAAAAGGAATTCTTTAACTTTCTACACTTACCCATGCCACAGTAAATGCTCACCTCCATGGCAGAGATGGGCAGGTTTCTACCATTATACTCACTGACAGACATCAGTATTTGAAGAAGAATAATGAGAAAGAATACAGATTCAAAAATTGTCCTCTATTGATTCAACTGTATTTTAACCCAGCCCTGCCTTTTTCTTTTAGCCACCACTGCTCATTTTTAGACAGAGCTGGCCAACTACAAGCCTTTTACCAGGAGAGCTTGTCTTTGCTCACACCACAACAGCCTCCCTCCAGACTCCCTACTTATTTTTTTTCTTTTGCCTCTCCAATGACAAATGAAAGAACATCCCACAGATAAATCACATCCAGCACAGGCTGGTTGTCCTTATGGAAAGGCTGTTCTCTAAATACTTGCTGACACTTTAAAGAAGTGAAAGGCTTTTTCAGATGGGAAAAAAACCCAGAGGTAGCTTGATGTTTTAAGTAACTTTTCCAAATGCTTAAATACTGAATCAGAAATGGATGAAAGTCATCCAGAAAGTTCTAGTCAGTTGAACCAGTACATACCCCGCTTCTGAACAATTTTCAAGGAACAAAAATAAAATGCACTCGTTTTCTCTGAAAACATAGCAATTATTTTTTCTCTAAGTCCATTTGATAACAATAACAAACCTCCATGGGATTATTCTGAGCATTTCCTTGGGCAAAATCCACAAGCTATTGTATTCAGAGCTACTGTACAATAGAACAGGAACAGAAAAGATCTCTCTTGGTGTCTTCCCGAAGTCAAATCCAGACTTTGATTTGCAGCAGGTGCATTTACATATCAGGAACAATTTCAACTTCTGTATGTAAGATGAGCAGTAATGAAAGCCTTAGAACTTCAGACAAAAAAAACTGTCTAACCTTGAGATGTAAAGGTCACTCAAACTCTGCTGGACTGCAAAGCTTTCATCTTATGATAAGGAAGGCCACAAATGCCAGGCAGTGCCAAAATCTGCTCTCAGGCACTGAAAGGTTTGAGCAATTTCTGTTACATTTCAGTGTGAAAGCAAAATTTGGATCAGTGACCTTCAGCCTAATTCTCCAAACACACATCACACCCAGTACGTGAAGGTGGCTCTGTGCAGCACTGTGCAGCAGGAAGCACTGCTCCAGAGGCTCCCTCTGGTTTCAGCACCTTCCCTTCCCTTCCCTTCCCTTCCCTTCCCTTCCCTTCCCTT
>VWZI01003781.1:1683-88273 GCA_013396835.1 Psilopogon haemacephalus | reverse complement strand
CTAGGCTGTAGACTAACAGTTTATGCGAGAACTAAAAGCTTTGAGCAGTTTGACTGAAAGAATTAATAACTGTTATTTCCTGAATAGAGACATTTGATTTTGAATGAGCGTAAAATACTCTGCTTTTCTGACGCACCTAAAATCCAAGATTCTAAAAGCCTTTGCTGACATTTATTTTTCTCTTCAAATACTTCTGTAAGAAGGGTGAGAAGAGAGAGAATCAAAATACACCAATGAAAGACTTCATGACATTTCCAACCTCCTATTCTGCTCTAGCCATTAGAATTATTTCCACACTCAAGTTCAACACCTGCACTGCAATGATAAACCTTTGGAGCCACTGTAGTCCATCAAGTTAATGACATGCATTTTTACAGTCCTTTTAACTAAGCCACCAACACCATCAAGGAGCAGTTAGTCTATAGATGGAACAATTCAGGTAGCTTTATAAGGTCCCTAAATGTGTATTTATATGATAAATGGTAATAGACTCATCACACCCTCATCATGTGCACAGAGGAAGCAACAGCACACCAGCCATTCTTAGGGCTTAGCACACCTCTTAAGTCTTCAGCAGCACTGGCTGCAAATGGGCCATGTTTGCCATTAAGCCAACCTTGATGCTAGTCTGCGACAACAAATCAGATCTCTCTTAATGTTGTTCTACACCAGCACAGCATCTGATCCAACTCTGTTTCCCAGGCAGATTAGATCAGATCAAATCACCTTTAATGTCACTCTGCACTACCACTGGTTGCCCACAGCTTTGCTGGAGAACTGTGAAGGCATAGATAAAACCTGGACAAACACGTTAATAGATAAGATAAGGTGAAACAGCAGCCCAGGAAGTCCTGCAGTGTTACTGTACCAGAAGGCAGTTCTCCTGCAACAGAGTTATGCTTTGTTGACCGTTTATTTAATCTCTCTGCAGTATCTCTGTGAGATGTTGAGTCTGAGTTCCCCAATTACACAGCATACTTAGAGCTGCTGGTAAGGGCTAGATGCTTTCTCAGGCTGCTTCCTAAGAAGTTTCCTATGTCTGTACAAGTCTGCTGGGGAGAATTAACCCAGTCTACAGCTGATACAACAGATAAGAGTATGTTTTCACTTTGGTTTCAATAAGCTCTGTATTTGCAAGAGCTGCTAAAATAGGCTTAAGCCTCAAAGTGTTTTTATCGTGGAAGACTCAAACCAAACTGAAATGGCAAACCTGCACAATTTCAGCTCAAGCTTCCCTATTTTTTTCCTTCATTGACTCACTACAGTGTATTTGCCTTCCTAATGCCCTCAGGTATTTCACACATTGAGGATCTTGGACATCCAAACTCCATTTGCAACTCTCTCTTCCACAGGATTTCACTTTTTAATATATCCATAGAATCACAGAATATCAGGGTGGGAAGAACCTCAAGGATCATCTGGTTCACTCTTTCTTGGCATAAGCATGGTTTAGACAAGATGGCCCATCACCCTGTCCAGCTTGATCTTGAAAGTATCCAATTCTGAGGAGATTATTCCAATGGCTGAATCTTCTCATTGTGATTTTTTTTTTCCATTTTATGTCCAACCAGAATCTCCCCAGCACTAAGTTGTACCCATCACCTCTCTTCTTTTCCATGTAACTCCTTATAAAAGGGAGTCTCCATCTTCTTTGTAGGCACTCTTTAAATACTGGAATATGGTGATAAGGTCTCATCTAAGTCTTCTTTTCTCAAGACTGAATACATCCAGTTGTTTCAGCCTTTCCTCATATGCCAGACTTTGAGTTCCTTGATCATCTCTGCAGACCCTCTGGACCCTCTCTAGACTGTCCTCATATTTTTGCATCAAAACTGAACACAGTATTCTAGGTGTGGCCTGACCACTGCTGAGTAGAGCAGGGTAATGCCAGCTCTCTGCTGGTGATGCCCTTGTTGATGGAACCCAGCATCCAGTTGGCTTCCCTTCTTGCTGCAGCTCACTGTTCACTCATATTGAGCTTGCACAGCTCCTTCCACAAATCTGTTCTTCAGCTCAGTAGATCCCTGTCTGTGCTGCACTCCTAGATTGTTTTCCCAGGTGCAAGACCCTTCATCAGATTTTCATTAGCCCATTCATTGCTTCTTTCTTATCTATTTGAAAGCCACCTTAATACCATTCACTCTAACGCCACCTTAGAGATGTCTGGAGTAGTAGTCAACCCAAGACAGTGTTTCACTGGAGCACTGGTGTGTCTTGTGGAGATTCTAGAGGCAACATATGGTCTGTATTCTTATCAATACCTGCACTATTCAAGGCCCACAGAGAAATCTCACTGGACACCTAGGCATGCCTATGAAGTGAATTCCATGTAAAGACTGTACTAGAGGGCAAAAATAATATTTTTCATCTGCATAAATGGTCATCTGAAGCAGAATGTGTATACTGCACCTGAAATCTCCAAGGCAAAGATTAAAGTTAAATGTGCCTTCTGGAATATCAGCCTTCTTCTCCAGTCTTCTGGAGGTAAAAAATGGCAAGTATGGAAATAAAAAATAAAAAATATTCATTCCCCTCTTGATATCAGGCAGCAAAAGAGAGATTATTAAGTCACAACAGACTCAAAAGCAGAAAGAAAATATTAAAATGTGCAGAAGAGCTCTGTTTTCTTACCAGTGTGGTGCCCATTTGAGTAAAAGGATCTCTACACTCCAGCTTACAATTCCATCTGACTAGCTACACCCAACCTAATGATTCAAAGACTAATTAGAACATTTACTTTACAGCCCATTTGCTGCAGTAACAATGAAACATTATCTAGATACAGTTCCTCCTCCTGGGGCCAGGAAGGATATACTGTTAACACAATTTTAAATGAAAGGGAAAATGAAATTTCCATTAAACCTTCTCATAAGCAGGAGATCAACTTGCATTCATTCCTGTCAGGGCTCAGTACTCTAGCTGTGATCCATCCTAAAGATGCACATCCTAAAGATTAAGTGTAAGCGGTCTCAGCATTTGCAGCTTTTACAGCGTTCACATCTTTAAAGATAAGCACATAGTTAAATGATTTCACAACAGAACCTTGTGGCACCATCTGTGACTCAAGCAGTTTGAATGGTACCCATTAGCAGGTGTATTCAGAGAAGAAAGAAAAAAGAAGCTAATTGCACTGCAATTTATGTTACTTCTTGCCTATTGCATTGTTGACATAATTCCTTATTGCTTCTAATCACCTGGAAAAATGGGAAATTTTGAAACTTTAAGGTGTCTGTACCTGGCAGTTCCTGTCACAGCTAAATTTTGTAAATGCTACTGTTATGCAAACAGACTCACTCTAACATTCAGACGATGCTGAAATATTGCTTTTTAAACTAGATAATAAGCTTTAATAGTCCTTTCTTTTTTACTACTCTATTGCTAAAAGATTTACCATACTAGTGAAGAAGTCTGACACTCAAAGCCAGATCCTGCTTCTATATCTGTCATTATCTAGTACTGCTTTTATTCATCTTTGGACGAGGCACACTTGTTAAACTCCCCAGATGCTCAATTCTCTTCTTCTGTATTGCCATTGTGGAATAAGCACGGAGCAGTGGCTGTAATTTTTTGTTCCATGTTTTGTTAGCAAACAGCCCCACTAACCCGTGCATGGCACAGCTGAGGAAATACTACAAAAGGGGAATGAGAAGCTGGAGGATAAAAGCCAGCACCTTCTTAAATCAGAGCTGAAGAGAAGAGCTACAGAAGACAGCAAATTAAATCTTAGTGCTAACCTTTAGAAAACAGGCAAACTGCAAACAAGAATAATTTTTATGGGCCAAACCCTGGTGGGTTTACTCATGTTGGAAGCCCTTATTGCCATTAAAGGCAACTATATGTGTGAATTAAGAAAGAGGTGTTTGCATTTTTATTTATGTAGCCTCCCATGCAATAACCCTGAACAGAAATGTATTTGTTTATTTTTAAATGCACTCCAAGTTTTACTGTTACAGGAGTGGTGCTCCCTTCACACTGTTTTTCTGCAAAATGAATATACTGTCCTCCATAAATACAGTTCCATTTCAACTCATTACTGCAACTTCAGACTTTCTAATCTACAATGCAAATAGGCAGGTTAGTGGCCACTACATGCTACGTTTCTGTATCTCCCTGAGCTTAATTTAAAACAGATACAATGCTGCCTTGTGAATACATTGGTTTTCGGTGTTCTAAATAGGTTTTTAGTGGAGGGACTTGTTCCAACTCCCTTATTTTTTCCCTTTCACCCTAAATAAAGTTTTCCCAGATCACTGTTGCTACTGCAGAGAAACACATTTTCTATTTTGCCTTGAAAGAAATGTGAAAAAGGAAAATGCTGATGGCACGAGAAGCAATTTGAATCCCATGATAGCAAACATAGCCTTAGCAGACAATGCACAGCAATAAATAATAGTATAGGCACACTTTTTTAATGTTATCAGAAAAGAAAAGCAAGGTACACGTTTTCAAATAAATAAATGTTTCCTTTTGCCATTTTTTTGGTAGTAAAAGAGGCAAGAGACTAGATCGGGAGAGCATATACCTGTCTATCATTCAGTAGCCACAGAATTGGTTTTGTTTTTTTGATAATGTGCATTGGCTCCACTATTGTTCAGACTATATATATAAAGGACAGACAACAGAGAAAGGTCAGGCACTATTATAACTAGTCATTCTCCTGAAGGTGTTTGGCTACTCTTTGCTGTTACTTCCATTGTCATTACCCTGTGTGCAGAACAGCAAAGGAAGCTGTGGAACTTAGCACTGCGAGTGCGTTGGGCTGTTTGTTTCAGGCTTTGCTACAAGTAAATCAGATTTAGTAGAAGTAATTCACCGGGTACCTATTCTTCCTTAAGTGTAATAGCACTATACCAGAGTGTGGAGTTTCAGGGATGACAAAGCATACATTAAGTGTTATGCAAGAGGATACTTTGTGTCCTGTGTGACTACCAGAGCTTATTATGCTGCTCTTGATGTAAAAGGATGGATTTAAAACTTTGCGAAGTGCTGCCTTGTGACTGGCAAACTACTTCTGACAAGAAGCTGAAAGTTGCTGCTACTTAATGGCTCCTTGGTGACCTTTCAGAAGAGAAAGGATGGCTTGGGTCCAAATTATAGCACACACATACAGTACTATGAGCATCTTCTACTCTGCAGGAGATTGAGTTCAATCATTCTTGTGGGAAGGGATTTCCCAATCGGACCCCATCTTTAAGATTCACTAATCACAGCTCAGCTCTATTTCCCCTTTCCTTTTCTTGGTATTACAACTCAGAATGTAAGCTCCACGGCTAATGCTGATTAGATGCACAGATCACTGGGCAATATTATTTTTCTCATCTAAGTTCTTATGCAAATGATCAGAGAGAAAAATCAGCTGTTATTGCTTTATGAGTATCATTGTCACCAAAGCACAACAGAAAGTGAACACAAAAAAATTAAGTGGACTCATCTGAAATATTCACAATTTGGCTTAATCAGGCCTTTTGAAGGGGTCTGCATTACTGAAGGAACTTCATTAAGAGTTGATTTTTGAGTCACACTATTTCTATTCTGCAGACAGGCCAATTAAATGACAACAGAGAGGAATAGTAAAAGAAATTTAAACTTGTGGTACAAAGAGTAGGTATCTTCTTTGGCTGCTGTTGACTGCCATATGTGAAATTACTTTCATGGGCCAGAATGAAGTCACTGAACCATGTAGCCCACAGACAAGAAAGAAGTCCCCTCACATCCCTGGGTAGTCTATTAACAGCAATATTTGTCCTGCCTTTGGCTGTAAGAAAATTTCACATTTCTTCTGAATTCCCTTGCGTATTTTTGCAGAGATTTCCCCAGGCTCAGCTAGAACACTCTATGCTATTTGGCTGTTACCTTCCCAAGGTGGGGGCTACATTCCCACAGTACAATAGGTGGGGACTGTAAAGAAGCTCTGCTCTGTATAATTGAAGCTATTATTCCTATTAATATTTTTTAATGCATAGTTAACTGCAGAACACTGGAATATTCTGACAGCTCATACCTAATCACCTCTGCTGCAACAAAATATGCTTTATTTTACAATGAGTACACACACCAGCTCTTTCTAGCTATTACCAATTATTTGCCAGATCAGAAAGAGAATAAATAGGCAATCTGAAACAAAAATAATTATAGTCAATAGCAACCAGCTCTCTTTGAGCTGAGTTTATTTCTTTGAGCATGAACAGGAAGGAATGTGTAGGAGAAAAGCTTACACAGGGTGTTTTTTGGTTGTTTTTTTTTAATGGAGTCTGTATCCAGTGTATATAGACTGGAAAATATGCAGAGGTATACAATGCAGAAAGCTGTGAACAGCCTGCTTAGAAGTCACTGGTCGGCAGTGACCATTAGGTCATGCTGTTAAAGATGAAAAATGGCTTGGCTTTGAAATAAAAGCCGGTTGCATCCCATTTAATAGCCTGATGCAGCTGCAGGAACATCGATGCAAAATACAAAAGCCAAAGTACCACTACAAATGCACAAGGAAACAGCAACCAAAAAAATACTTGCTAATAAGTAGGAAAAGTTAGCATAAGTAAACAAATTAAATAATAGAAATGTTTTGTGCTGTTTTGGTTCAAACCCAGGTGCATTAGCGTCTTAGCTTTGAAATCAGAAGCAGCAAGTGTTCAATGACTGAAAAAGACAAGCATAGTGCCAGTCTCTAAAGTGCAAGGCAAGCCCAAGCTATTTGAAGTTGGGCTGCATCATGGGTTGAGCTGAGTCTGCTGCTGATACTCAATATCATGTTGCCATCACACCAGCTTCAAAATGAAGGTGCTGGCTGGAGTAAAGTATCATGGGGCTTGAGGTTGCTGGCTTCTGCTGCTGCATTGTGCTGATCCTTTCTGCAAATAGGCTAAAGTAATTGCGTATTGTATCGTTTCCAGTACAACTCCTTATCTCAACCCAAAGGAGGTTTTTTGTGTTGCTTTCCCTCTTGTGTGTGGGGAGGGGGTTTTGTTAGAGCAGGCTGTGTTAACCCAGGACAGGCTGGTTCCTTTATAAAACAGAAAAATAAACTCCTACAAAACAACAGACCTCTTAAAATCAGCCCGATTTCTTTCTGGGACAGGTTAATAGGCTTCTGAGCTCAGGATTACTTTTAGATTAACCTCAGAAAAGCTTTTTACACAATCTCTTCTGATATTGTCAAAAATGAGCTAAGGTGGTTTCTCGATGAAAGTTATTGTAGAACTACTAAAAAAAAAGAAACTGCAACACTTTGGCTTCCTGCCAAAAGGAAACGATGCATAAAGCTCCTGCAATGAGCCTAAGCTGAGCTCAGTGCTATTCAGCATTTTTATGAATGACTTGAATGATGGAATAAAGCACACAGTAATTAAATTTGCAGATAATATCAGGCTGGAAGGATGCAGGAGGACTGTGGAGGACAGCATTAAAATTCAAAACTTATCTAAACAAATTGAAGATACAAATAAGATACAATTCAGCGAAGACAACTGCAATATACTGTATTTCTGTACAAATCACCAGTTGCGCAAATGCAAATACACCTAATTATGGTGAAATTAATTAGAAAGGAAAAAAAAAAAAAAAACAAAACAGTCGTGGAGGCTAAAGGGTTACAAACAGAACAGGAGTCAGTATTTTTTCTAATACAATTACCCTCCAACTAGGGTGTGTGATGAAGATGTCACACATAGGACATATGAAGCAGTCTTCAGCAGGCTAGAGCCTGAGGCTGGAGCACTGTATGGAGTTTAATACATCAAACATCAAGAAAGATGTAAGTCAGCTGGACAGCTGAAAGCAGCAAGAATGATCAAAGTTTCTGTGAGGAAGGGTTGAGAGAATCAGGTTTGTTTAACTTAGACTCAAAGAGACATAACAATAGTCTTCAAATAAGAGAGAAGTTTTGCAAGAAGTTACTATCCACCTTGCTAATATGCTTAAATGGCAAACAGGAGAATTGAAGGACAAATTAGACAAACGTTAGTCAGGAATGACTTGGCATAATTAATCCCATCTTATATGGATTGTGGAATCTCTCAGAGTACCTTCCAATCCTATCCCACTGCCCCTGGCTTCTCAATGTTATTTTTAAAACTTCAATTAAAAGCATGGGAATCTAAGAAAAATAACCAAAAAAAAAATCTCTATGGTTATTTATTTATAAATTTATTTTAATGGGTAAAAACTCCAGAATTATTTCATGTGAACTTCAGAAAACACCAAGTTACCCTTAAGTTACCTGAAATCAGTTGTCATTTTTTTAAGCTAAACAAGGATAGGCAGACCTAAAAAGGTCAATGATATGTTTGAGGGAGTAAATGACAGATTCTAGATATTCCTATCACTTTACTGTCATCTACCTGCCCATTTTAAAAGTCTACACAAAATATCAAAGGTACATTATGGAGGGAACTTACACCAGAGCTTGTCCAGATAAAGTATTAACTAAACAGATGGCACCGATAATGAAGCCAGATAATGAGAGTGCTTTGCACAATGAAAGGTAATTAACCTGCTAAAGTGTTCATCGCAGGATACATGATACAACCTATAATGGCCTGAAGCTAGAAAGGCAGAAATCAGCAGTAGTTTGAATATTCTCCGGATGCAGGATGTCAGAAAGCTGGACAGCATCACATGCTGTTTGGTCACCTGTGCAAAGGGCACTGCAGTCAGAAAAATACCCAGGGCTCAGTTTTAAGTCTGGTGCTGAAAAACAGAATCAGAAACTGATCCTGAAGTAACCAGCAGTGATTCTTCGGTGACTGACTGCTAAGAGTCCTGAAAAACTCAGAGTGGCCACACAACAGTAATGGCAGCAGCCAGCTATGAAAAATCTTATCTAAAAATCTTTCTCTCAGCAAAGCGTTAAGCATGAAAACACTCGGTTAGTTCAGCAGAGTGTTCAGTTTGCTCTAGTCATTATTTTGAGTCTGCTGCCTTTTAACTGCTCTTAAGTAAAGTTAACTGAAGCATCTCTTTCACTTCATTTTATGGCAGACAAAATGGGAAGACTCACCTCACTATCATTCAGCTACTTTGGTGTTCCATATTAATTTCCCTTAGCACTATCTTAAATATTCTCCTGTTTACTTCTCCGGGAACTGGTTTTGTATTTCTTCATCAGTTTAGTTGCTCTCCTTAGGATTTTTAAAAAATTATTATTATTTCATATGCCTTTTGCGATGGAATGACTGAGATTGAACATTTTAATATGGGCAAAAGTGTACAATAAACTCCCATAATGACATTCGTTTTGTCTTAATACAATATAACACCTCAATTTCTTTCTAGACCACACTAAGCTGCAGCCTTCTCTATGCTGTTCCACACAATGACCAAGTATTTTTCTTGGAGTTGTTACAGCTAATTTAGAATCTATCAGGTAGTATGATTAGTTCCAATCGCCCCTTCAGAATCAGTTACCATCAGCTGTCTACCCTGAAGCTCACCTGTCATTTATTACTGAATGCTCGATCATCATTTGACCCTTCTGTATTCTTTGTATCTCCTCACAGCTAAGAAGCCCCATGTAATTTCACCTTGCCAAAAGAAAATAATGCACTATTTATTCCCTTTCCACATATTTTTCCCTAATTCCAAATGGATCCTTACATTACTCAACTAATACTTTTTTTCTTAAGTCCTTAGTTCTTACCTTCTTGGAGCTCTCTAATCTGCAAGGAAATCACGGAACCACAGAATGTATTTGGTTGGAAGAGACCTTCAAAATCATCCAGTTCAACACTAAATCATGTCCCTAAATGGTAAGTAAGAAAACTTTCTTCTTACACTGAGACTTTTTTTTTAAGAGTGCCTCTACCCACATAAACTGCATTTAGTAATATCATGGCTACAAGATTTCCTCTTTTCATGTCATGAAAAAAAAAAAAAAATCTAATAGGCTGCAAAGATAATGTTTTCCTTAACAGGAACTATTTTGGTTCATTCCTTGATAGTAGTTTGATTGAAATGCCCCATAAACCCATAAAACTCCATACCAGCATGCTCTCTCTGTTTCTTGAAGGTACTAGTTGCAAGGCTGAGATTCACTCACTCACACCATCTGTACTCCCTACATCTTCACTTTTTCCTTTATCCATTTTCTTTATGTTTGTCTTTCACTTAGACTTTCAACTATTTGAGGATGGCTTTCACTCTTTTTTATGTTTGGACAGTGTATAGCACAGTAGGACTGGAGCCCACACGTTCAAGGAGTACCTTAGAAAGACAACAGTGACTTACTGCATGGAAAATGTTTCAAATAAAGTGATTTACTGCTTATCAAGTGCAAACAGACATTTCTATCTCTTCTGCTCAGGTACTTCTCTGCTCAGTCCTGCTACTAATAAAAATAATTCTTTTTCTTTCCCAGTGATTTTTCTAACATCAGCACTGCACTGATCCAAAAGAATGCTATTCTTAGATTAACTCTACTGGATATACAAGAAATGAATCCAGAGATTTCTGCCTATGCAGTTACCATCCTTAGACTTAAGATGGTATCAATTCAGACAATGAATTTTCTTATCTCCACTTCAGGGTGAGTTTCTCCTTTTCCCAAGAATACTGTATAGAAAGTCAGAAAATTCCATCATCTTAGTATATGCCTCTCTAATGTCAATAAATTGAGCTGCTTGTTTTCAGCAGTTAACAATGTTTAAAATACTTTTACCAAATTAAATGCTATTTATACACATTAGCAAACAACCTGAGCTGATCAATTATTGTCACTAAACACATTAAATCTGACTGTAAAGTTAGGTCAGAATACTCTGTGGCACATCAAGAACAACTTGGACATTAGTTCACAAAGCCACTATTTAGTGGTAAATAACCAACTACAATTGATTATTACAGTTCTCCATGCAACTGCTGTAGTAGTAGAACAAAGAGTACAACAGAGCAGGTGTTCAGGGCATCCCTGGAAGATAACAGGCAAATAAATCACAATCAAGGATCTCATTTCCACTTCCACAACTTGATTTGCCAACGGTAGGAGTATGATGTCAAAAACCAGCAAATTAAGAGGGATATCTCATAGGAAGAGAGGAGAGAGGTCACCTTTTTGACAGAGGAAAGATTCTGGGAGAGTTTCCATAGAAGCTCCACCTTCCTCAGGTTCAGGGAATGGTATGGCTAAAGGAAAAGCCTAAAGCAAGCTACACATGTCATCACCTGCTGTAAAGATACTTTCATTTAAGCAAACACTATGCTTTAAAGAAACTGTACAGTCCTTGTTCTAAGAGAAAGCAGAACTGCAAGGTCTGAGATGAAGACAATCTACCAGTCTACACTCCAGAAAAGAGTGAAAACTCTGTGTGTCTTCGAAAGAAATGGTTGAATAGAGGCTACTTCACAAAATGGTAGATCAGAGATAGACTCAGCAACCTGGTAACTATTGTAAGCACAGTCATTTTGCCAGTATCTGCCACCATATAAGTGCAGATCAGAGCCCTCTTACCAAATCACATTTTCTTATCCTCAGTACAGCCTCTTGCATGCTTCACTGTCAAACCCAGCAACACTCCAGCAGAAGGCAACCTAAACTCTCACTGCCTTAACAAGAGGACTGAGTTCACACTTTTGTCATACATGCAGATTAGGCCTAGAAAGGGCCTAATTAATCCAGAGAGCATTCTGCAGACCAAACTAGCAGTTTTCCAAGTTTTTTTTTTTCTTAAACACTCTCTGGATTAATTAAGAATGTCCAGACATATCTCTTCATAAAAAGGCTACACTGAAAATATAAATACAAAATAGAAGTCATAAAACTCAAACAGATTAAAGTTCTTTGCTTCCTGGTATATGTATATATTACTTTAGATGCCATTCTACGGTCCTATGAACAAAATATCTAGGCAGAGCTAGCAGTCACCTTCCCTCACAGGGGACTGGAGGCTTGTAATGCAGTTGACTGTTATCATGTCAGCAGCAGACAAGGAACTCAGCTCAGCACTGACAGTTCCGAAATCTATTGTTCAGTGCACAGACTGGATCAGTGCCAAGATGAATCACTCTACTTTTCATCTCTTAGTGTCCGCAGACCTTTAAAGTTTTATACATCAGGCTGTTGTGGGGGGGAAAAAAATAACAGCACTGAAGAAGAAATGATAAAAGGAAACATCAGGATCATAGGTGATCAGTTCTACCAAAGATCCTTAACAGCTTTGAGCATAATGGTTTCTCGTAAGAATGGATTTAAGAAAATTAACTCAAATAAGCAAAATGTAAATATAAAAATGTACATAATTGCATCACTTGACATATGACATCGATTATGATCATACCATAAATACTAAAATTTCATTCTGGAAATGCCCTTGAGAGATTCTTTAGCCACAGCTATTCCTGTACAATACCAACGTGTAACAGCACTAAGAGCTTGTTTGTGAAAATACAGGGCTTCACACAGGTATTTCATACACTTTTCAGAATACCTTGTACTTCAATATCCAATGAAACATCATATACACATAAAACTGCTGGGAAATTGACAATAACAGCTTAACAAGGCAAACTGTTACGAAGACTCTACTTAAGTAAAGCTTACAACTAGTAGTTCATGTAAAACCAAAAAGCTCTCTCAAGTAATTTCAATAGAGTCTTCCTTTTAAATTAAGAATAAATGCATGCCAGCTCTGATCTTACATGTCTTGTTTGTTTCACAAAAGGGTAAGTTAAAAGAGATCTGGAAATGCTGGTGAGATGCCAGAGTCAAAACTGATGCACCATTCTCTTTCTATGCCACTGTTTTCAGAAACAGCAGCTCTGAACTTCACCTTCTAGAGGAAATGGCTCATGCTTATTCTCAACATGGAGCAAAATTACTCTCGAGGGAAAATATCAAGAAAAGCCATGACCATATATTTTAGTTAGCAAGTGTAGAAAGTGTATCAGACACTTAACAATGTGATTCTATGTGCTCATCAGAGATGTGCTTGAAGTTCCTGCAGCAGCTCTTCCTCTCTCACCTATACCTATGCCCCGGCAGGCAGGGAGTCACAAATGTAGTTTACAGTCCCTCCTCAAGACATGATACTAGATTTTCAAGCCAATGATATAACCATGAAATTAAGTACATGCTGTATAATACCAATAAATTTGAGATAGAGCTCAGGTTGCAGTCTGCACTTGACACCCAGCATGCATATACTTTGTCTCAGCTGGACAAAGAAAGATCAAACAGGATCTTACATTAAAGCTCTGTAAGAGGTATCCATAGCTCACCTTAATCTTAGTACTTATTGGTTTAAATAGCAATAATATTAATCTTCTATGCACAGCTTTCACCAATATATTTCAAAACATTTTACAAAGGAAGTCAACGATATTATCACCATCTTACAGTTGAAATTAAATCTCTGGAGTCACCCAAAAAATAATGGACTGAGGAAAAGCTGTATTAAGTCTAACACGCAGACAGTGTGAAGGGAAGGACAGAACACTATGAATGCACTTTGTGGAAAAGAGGTGCTAAAGGAACACAAGACTCTGAAAGGACAAAGGAAAAAGAAAGGTAAACGTAGACACAAGGATCATAGTAACTAGAAGCTTAACATGGAGATCAGGAGCATTGCAGTAGATAGATGCAAAAGGAATTAACAGTGAAAAAGGGTGACAAGGGGAGTGTGAGAGAGGAAAATGCATAAAAGAGCTCTTTGGTGAGGATGCTAAAGGGTCCAGAAAGGCCAAAAAAAGAAGAGGCTGTAGCAGTCCAGATAAAACCACTTACATGTATCTGCAAAAGAGGGTTGAAGCTGTGCTCAGGTGGTTCCTGACCTGTGTGACTCCAGGTTGTGGGGTTTTTTAAACTTCAAGCTGACACTGATGCTGCAATCCACACTGAGGCTTTGCTGAGTTTGAAACAAAGGAGTTGATTTGCTTTTCATGTTTCTTTTCTGCTCTACTTAGATTCTTTTTCCAGAGCAGTTTTCTCTTTTGCACTGATTTATTCTCTCTCCCATCACGTTTTTTCCCCTATGCTGCTCTTAAGTATCAAGTTCAATGTTCCTTCTCAGATTTTGTGAGTCTCTCCCTCCCTGCGCAGTACAAGGCTTTTTCATTTAAATTTATTTAAGCTTCAGTTTTGCAGTAAGAGATTCCTCTTCTCTTCTGCATCCCCATGACCAACACTTCTGCCCTTTACCTCCATCAACATGATAATGGCATTTGTGCTGCTGTGCACAAACTATCTAGCCTTTGTGTCAGAATACCTTGTGGAGAAAAAGACCGACACAGAATTCATCCATTTTAGATGCAAAAATATGGGGAAATTTTCTCTTACTCTCTAACACTGAACATGCCTCTGCATTTCATATACTGATCTCTATCAGTTTAGAAACGAAGGCACTATGAGAGTAATGCCCTTGCATAGAAGCAACTTTGTTCATATTCGTGCAGTTCTTCACTATTGGAAAGCAATATGTAGGTGTAAGATCCTGCAACTGCAGGCGGAGTGCAGGAGTTTACCTATGTAAACATATGTGCTTTCACACAGAACCACAGAATCAGTCAGGGTTGGAAGAGACCACAAGGATCATCCAGTTCCAACCTCCCTGCCATGGGCAAGGACACCCTACCCTAGATTAGGCTGGCCACAGCCTCATCCAGCCTGGTCTTAAACACCTCCAGGCATGAGGCCCCAACCACCTCCCTGGGCAACCCATTCCAGGCTCTCACCACTCTCATGGTGAAGAACTTCCTCCTCAGCTCCAGTCTGAATCTCCCACCTCCAGCTTTGCTCCACTCCTCTTAGTCCTGTCACTACCTGATAGTCTTAAAATTCCCTCCCCAGTAGGCTCCCTTCAGATACTGGAAGGCCACAAGAAGGTCACCTGGGAGCCTCCTCTTCTCCAGACTGAACAGCCCCAACTCTTTCAGTCTGTCCTCATAGCAGAGGTGCTGAAGCCCTCTGAGCATCCTCATTGCCCTTCTCTGGACATGCTCCAGCATGTCCACATCCCTCTTGTAATAGGCGCCCCAGAACCGGATGCAGTACTCCAGGTGATACACATCTTTAATCAGTACAAAAATCATACGAGCTTTAGACCTTAACACTATGTATAAATACAAGCCCAAATGCCTGAATCATCTAGGTTCGGAATTATCAAAATCCCTTCCTCCTTGCTGAAACTAAAAACACATGCAGTCATTTCAGCACGGTCTCCCCTGTTGTGGATTTAGGATAAATTGTCCTACCGTAGATATAAAAGTCCTCCAGGGACCAGAAAGTCTTAGGAGGATGGGTGAGATAGTGTAAACTGTTAGGCTATTCTCCTTTCCTGTACCTCCCTATATAATCAGACATCACAAGCAGTTCGCTCTGGGCACACGCAGGCAGGCTGTTATTCCTTGGTTTGTGGGGGAGAGGAGCCTTCTTCTGGCCTTGCCTGCCAAACTAAATTTTGCCATGCCACTGGTTTATAGGGGGGCATTGAGGGCTGGTAGACCTGGGCCTAGTTGCAGGGGCAGCTGGGCCTGCTCCTGGGCCTGCCAAGACTTGGAGTGGGAAGGTTTTGGAAGGCTCTAGAAGGTTTTGTCCTGGTAGGCCCAGGTGAAGAACTGGGCCGAGGCAGATTGATGTGTGTGTGTGTATATATTGCTTTTCCCTGAATACCTTTTGTATTAACAGAATCATAGAATGGTTTAGGTTGGAAGGGACCTCAAAGATCAGCCAGTCCCAACCCCCCTGTGCCATAGGCAGGGATACCTCCCACTAGAACAGGTCACTCAAGGCCTCATCCAACCTGGCCTTCAACACCTCCACAGGGAGGGAGCAGCCACAACCTCCCTGGGCAACGCATTCCAGTGTCTCATCACCCTCACTGCAAACAATTTCCTCCTAATAACCTGTTTAAATCTCCCCTCTGCCAGTTTAAACCCATTACCCCTTGTCAATAGTCCCTCCTCAGCCTTCCAGTAGCCCCCTTCAGATACTGGAAGGCTACTCCAAGGTCTCCTGGAAGCCTTCTCTTCTCCAGGCTGCAGAGCCCCAACTCTCTCAGCCTGTCCTCACAGCAGAGCTGCTGCAGCCCTCTGAGCACCTCAGTGGCCTCCTCTTGACTCAGTTCAACAGTTCCATGTCCTTCTTGTTTTGGGGGCACCAGAACTGTACACAGTGGGGTCTATTGAGGGCAGAGTAAAGGGGGAGAACCACCTCCCTTGCCCTGCCAGCCACACTTCTCTTGATGCAGCCCTATATTCCCATATATATTTGCAAACAGCATTCATATTTAGCCTCCAGTTCTGTGCGAGTGTTTTTATTTTACTCCTTTAGAGGTAAAACTCTTTTCTGTCCTTTTGCTCTGGGCAGCTCGTGGCTCAAAACTTGGACACTTGCAGAGGACATAAAATATGAACTTCACCATTTTGCCCTTCTTCTCACTTCCATCCGTGTGCATATAACCAAAAGATTGTTTATTGATGCTGCTAAGTACATTTAATGCACGTAGCACATTAAATGTGTTGACCTGCATGAGGGCTCTGCTGACTGCCAAGTCTGGCTGCCCCAGTATGTGGAAGCGAGAGTCTCTTCACACCCATTGAAAGCTTAAGGTTCTCTTGAAAACAGCTTTTCTAAGCCACAGATCTGTGGAGTTTATTCAAGGTACCCTTTGGGACTCAAAAGCCAAAATTAGTAAAATGCTCTATTTGTTTTTGGAGTATTTAATCCTTCTGACCTATCCTATTTTTTGAGGCTCGATCTGACTGAAATTTAGGAACACAAACGTTACAGTTAAGTGTCACTAGTGTGTGTAAAACATAACGTCTTCCTGAGAACATGCTGTTCCTTCTCCTATGTGTAAAGCATTATTGATACTTTTCTGATCAGTACGTCCTGAGACCTTCTCAATTTCTCTAGCACTGTCTTCCATCTTGCACATCACAGAGTCGCAGGATGTCAGGGGTTGGAAGGGACCCAAAGAGGTCATCAAGTCCAACCCCCCTGCCAGAGCAGGGCCATACAATCTAGCTCAGGTCACAGAGGAACGCATCCAGACAGGCCTTGAAAGTCTCCAGAGAAGGAGACTCCATGACCTCTCTTGGGAGCCTGTTCCAGTGCTCTGTGACCCTTACAGTCAAGAAGTTCCCCCTTGTGTTGAGGTGGAACCTCCTGTGCTGCAGCTTCCATCCACTGCTCCTTGTCCTATCCTATGGAGCAAGTGAGCAGAGCCTGTCCCCCCACTCCTGACACCCAGTCCTCAGATATTTATAAATATTTATCAGATCCCGCCTCAGTCTTCTCTTCTGCAGACTAAAAAGCCTCAGGTAACTCATCCTCTCCTCATCAGTCAGTGATCCAGTCCCCTAATCATCCTTGTAGCCCTCTGCTGGACCCTCTCCAGCAGATCCCAGTCCATCTTCAACTGGGGAGCTTGAAACTGAACACAGTACCCAAGACGGGGTCTCACCAGGGTGGAGTAGAGGGGGAGGAGAACCTCCCTTGATCTGTTGGATACACTCAATACACCCGAGGATCCCACTGGCCCTCTTGGCCACAAAGGCACCTTGCTGTCTCATGGATAACCTGTTATCCAGCAGGACTCCTAGGTCCCTCTCCACAGGGCTGCTCTCCAGCAGATCACCTCCCAACCTGTACTGCTGCAGTTATGAGCATTAGGCATTTCAACTCACTACTTTCTTTCTGTCAGAGACACCAGAAAGAAAGTAGTGACCACCTAGGGACAGCTGAGAAACACACTAACATTAAAACATTTTTGCACATAATTCCTTGAGTAGGTGCTCAAAGAACTGTGGTTCCCCAGCAAGATCCCATTCTAAAAGACTGGGCTTGGCTTTGGATGAGGCCTTGAGCAGCTCAGTCTAGTTGGCAGGGAAGTTAGAGTAGATGATCTCTAAGGCCCCTTCAATATCAGGATTGCTTCCCTTGACTGTTAAAATGGTCCAGTGTGGTTTCTTTGTTCTGCCCAACAGTCTTTTCCCATGAAGCATTTTCGATCAGATAAAAATATTAAGATTGAGATGAATGTTTTCACAATAGCTAGGTAGATCTTTTGAGCCCTCCAGATATAAAAAGAAATTAAACAAAACACAGCACATCTGGAAGTTAAATAATGAAATTAAATCTTTCAGTCACCTTGTGAGAAAATACCAACACTTCTGGCAAGCACAGGTGACAAAATTGAGAACCTCTTTAAAATTCACATGAAGAAAATACCATCAAAGCATTGCCAAAAAATGTCACTTGCAATTTCTTATATCAAGTCCTCAGGAATGGGCATCCAAACAATACATATGCCTAAAGGTAATGAGCAGGAACGAATAACACAACTTCTGAAGTACTGTTTTGCCTTTACAGCTGTTCACATATTCTCTTTTCACCAGGACCACGCATTTCTGACATACACATAAATAACCATTAAAGAAGCTTAATAAAGGGTGCAGCATGGACTGCTTGTTTTTGTGCATATTTCACTACCAACTCACCAAAGGTAGATCAAAAAATCAAAGTTTACTTATATAATGATTTAATTTAAAAGCAAGTTATGGAAGATTGCCTGCTACATCTGCTCATTAACAGGCTGAAACACTCTGTTGGCTATCTCTGCCTTTTCTTTCAAGAAATCCCAGGAGGTAATTCTCAGTGTGTTTGTTTTCTACTTCATTTGTACGTCTCCCTCCATTATAAAATCATTGTGCAATATGCATGGATGTTTGCCATTTATTACTACCAGTATTTCTAGACCTTGATTTCCAGTTTATTGCAGCAATTAATGAATCTTAAAATAATGCACAGAAAACCACAGATCTCTCCAGCTGTAAAGTTCTAAAAAACAGGAGGAGTCTGGACTTGAAAAAAGCTTGACAGCGAGGCCTTGTCTGCTTAGGGTTGTGAGGATCAGGAAAAGAGTGCTGTTTTCACATTGAAAACAACATTTTTAATGCAAGAGCTTATATGCAGCGCTACTTTTTTTTTTTTTTTAATTAATCTACATAGAGGACCTCAAGTATGGACAAGTCTCACTGAGTATGCAGTGCATAGCAAAACATGAGGAGAACAATGGGTGTCGTAAGACTGTGCAAGCCCAAGATATCCAAATCATTCCATTATTGAATCACCTCTACTGACACTCACAGTTCAAACAACTCACAGTCTAAAATAATCCACATTTTCTAAACAGGGTTGGTTTTTTTTCAGTTAACCTCTATTTTCATGATCCCTCTTTAGACATTAAGACTCCATATTCACAGTTCATTAATTACATATAATGCCTTGTAACACAAGCAGAAAAGGTCTTCAGAATTATGTTTATTTCTCTTATTTAGGAAACCAAAGGTACAGGCTGAAGATACAAAACGATTGTGAATTTTCTCTTTTATATATAAAGCAGAGAAAAATTAAAGGAAATCATTCATTCAGTTGTATTATTAATACTTACTTTAAATGTAAAAGAACTCACATTTTGTCTGTCAAAATCCTGAAAATTATTTTTTTTTTTCAAGTCTTCAAATACCTGTGCAATGGATTTAAATCCATTAAAGGAAGATTTCCCTTCAGATCCATAACATCATATTCAAGTCATCTGGGGATACGTGAAAATTTAAGTCTGTGGCAGTACTTTCAAAACTGGTTACTTTAATGGCATTTTAGATAATACTCACCAACTGTTTGGAATTATCTATCTACATCAGTGTCACATAAAGCTAGGCTTTCTTCCTACAGCAAGATTTTGTGGTTCTAAACAGGAATCACTGGGTTATTTCCATCACTCACACTTTTAATGCTATGCTGTTATTCATCATTCAAGCTACTGAATAAATAATAGATATTTTCCCTGTTTGGGTCAAATCAGATGTTACTTCAGTTGGTCCTGCTCTTTCAGTTCCAGTGAGGGGAAAAAGGATTCAAAAGTGAGTATGTTTTCTGAATTTAAACTTAGCAAGAAGTCTATGACTCTTCCCAAGCAGAGTGCAGCATGCCAACCCTAGCACTGCAAGCAAGCAAAAGCAAGCAAGCTGAGGCTGCTTTATTTCTGTTCATCCCAGTCCAAGATTATTGTGTGGCTACAAAGGAAATATTCAGATCCAAAGGATCAGAGAGACTAAGAAGCCAGAACCCCATAAGTGCCAAGCCCATGACAGATCCTCACATTTTATTTATTCTTTCAGCTGTGAATACTCTTGCCTCAGGATGTATACCAGCTACTCACCCAAAGAGACTGGGAATGAACATAGCCCGTATAAAACTCCCAGCTTCCCAAACCCCAGCATACACAGAGAACCTGAATCTCCCCAGACCACTAAGAGAGAGCTTCACAAGGGAATACCTGTATATATGCTTCCTCGGCCCAAGGGAGAGACCAGCAATAAACAGAAATATGAGATACAGGAGGAAAAATTGTCATGTAGGGGCAGCACTGAAAGTGCCACATCCCATCAGCTCCCAAGCCTCACAGTGCCAGTCAGCTAGGATGACTCTACAGAGATGGGCACTGCTAACCTCCCACCACCAGAGGACTTGTCCAAAAATGTAACTGCTCATTACCCTGCATTTCAGTGGGTGGAATGGAGATACAGGAGGTGACCTACTTACAGATTCTCTGTGTGACAGGTAAGATTCGCTATCCTTGAGGGGGTGAGGTAATTTTCTGCATCCTTGTGACTCAACAGTCACATGCCTACAAAAGCTTATGGACAAGATACTCTGTTACTCAAGGCTTGTTTTGTTTGCTTCTTATAAACCTCCTTTTTCAGAATGTTCCTCCCACTTGCAAAAAGTTGTAAAATAAAATAACTTTACCAAATCTTACAGAATTTTTTTCCCAGCCAAAAAGACCAATATTCACCAGAGTTACTAAAATAAGTATGCCAATTCTTCCCACCATCTACTTATAGGAATTCCCTGTCCTGAGTATGTTCTTTTCAAAGGCTTCTCAGGAAGACTCCTTCACTCATCTAAGCTATCACTGTCTGTATCTTCCATCAAATATCTGGTAACTCTCTATGCCATTTTACAGAAAACAGAATATTCTCCGTGACTACTGGAAAAAAAGTCTTGGATAGGCAAAACCAATAAATTAAAAAGACCTGCTAGTGCTGCAAGGTATATAGCTATGCCTTTATCCAAGATTAATCATGTAATTTTGTGTTACATCCAGGTTCTGTGATCTGAATGAGCATTTGCAGATGCTACCTGGACTTTCCTTTCAGCTCTAAGCATTGCACTGACTCGTGTGTGTGCAGCTAGTAACTACTGTGTCTGAAATGCTGCAAGTGAGCATGTAGGAGAATCCTGGTTTGAGACTGTATCTTTTGATGCTATTTAGAAATATCCAGTCTCTCTTTTCAGAAAACATTGTGAGGATGGTTGTGACAAGATGGTTTTGTCATCTAGGAGTTTATAGACCTCCTCCCTGCCTTTCCATCTGGCTTTTGGGTTGGCTTGTAGAATATCCTAAATGTAGTCTCTTTGCCAAGTCCCTTTAGTCATGAACACAGGAAATTGCTTTTCATCTTACCAACACCCTATACTCCTGGTGGTACTGAATTATTTTTATATTGATTTTTCTCTTAATTTTTATCCTTGCTTACTGAACATGCTATGGCTAAGTCTTAGTATTTAAACTCTATACAACAACTCCAAGTCACAAAAAGCATTTGCAACATAACTACCAACCACAAACTTTACTTACACACTCCTAGTTAACATAGCTATGTATAGAAGCTAACAACAGGAAAGAGGACAAAAATTATTTTACTTGTGCTTGGAAGAGAGAAGATTTTAAACTTTTGGGAAATTTAGCTTTGTAGATGTCATCCAAGATGTATGAGGTGTTATAATCTAATTGGCTAGTCATGAATTACACAGGCACTTAGGAAACCCTAACAACAAATGTTAAAAGAGATTTTGCAGCCAAATTCACTCCCTAGGTTCTGTATTTGATCACAAGTAGGAAAGGTGTTTTTTTCCAGTATAAATAGAAGTCCTTTCCCTGGACCCCCTAGGCTCCCAAGACTCTTTAGGACCAAAATCTTGTGAGAAAACTACATCAGAATTACACTTCACTTGTGTTAAGCCCCAGGTTTTATGTTTATCATCAAATCTCAGTGCTCTGGTCCTAATCCTAATTTGAACCAAATTTTTCACAAAAGATATTAAGGGATAGGCTGCTGTATCCCTGTTGAATATTGTGTCTTTGAATACTCTGTAGGATTTTATCAGTCTTTCAATTGCAGAAACCATGAAAGCACACACATCTGATAGCTGTTTTTAAAGCTGCACCCTCCACAAAGTGTTAGTCAGTATGGTAAAGATCAGACAATGCACACCTCAGGCACATCATAAAGCATTTTCATAGAAGGTCCTCCTGTGACACCTTCCTGAATTGTAATGAAACCAACTTCCCTTTGCCGTTTTCACTAAACTTGTCCCGTGATTAACTTTCTCCTAAAGCAAGCAATCATCCCTCCTAAAGATGGATGATTGATCAACTGCTGTTTTCATGCAGTACAGGAAGATTTACCTCCTCTCTCCATTCTGTGCTACAGCAAGAGCCATAGAAGTGGCACCCACGTAATCTCTGACCTGCACCAGCATCCTCCAGACCAGAGCAAAACCCTGGTGTTGGTGGCATTGCTGGCTGGCCACAAAGCCTGAGCATGGGACAACATCATCCTGAAACCAAGTCCTTTATTCCTGGTGCTGCTCAGAGCAAGAAATACTTCAAACACCAAAATTTATGTGCTGTTCCTGCTACAAGGTAGTAATTTTTTTTCTTAGAGGAGGTATTTGCTCCTCTGAAAGGTTTTTATTTACCCTTCTCTGCTTATTTAGTGAAATTCTCTCTAAGATGTATAAAGTATAGTCACACAGACACAGCGCAACAGTTCAAAGGCAAAAAGAGTGTCAGCAAATAAATATTAGCGCTTTTAGAGGCTTTCATGGGGTTTTGGCTTTGACATTTCTATGTAATGTAGGGTTAATACATCTGACATTACACCCAAATGTGTTATGACTAGGGAGTAGTAGCTAGTTGTTCTTCTACCCTTTTCCTTTCAGCTCTAGCATTACACCTAATTTTCCATCAGAGCCTTTGAGTGGCAGCGTTCATCTCTTCACCTGCCTGCTCCTGAGAGACGCAGCTGTTTGCTCGCAGAGGTGCTTGTGACTGCAGCCTGCACATTAACCGAACCCTGCCCACGGCTCTTGTTCTGGGGAAAACGCTAGGATTAAACATTTACAGGCTTTTTTCTATAGTGAGGCCCCCCCCGAGCAGCTTGCTGGCAGCTGATGACAGCCGTTCCACTGCCATCATGTGCTTCGACTTGCAGTTTAGTCGGCAAAATCATAGGCGGGTTTGAAGGTCTAAAGCATTTTTCATGGAGCTCTTCAACTCCAAGAGAGTGGCCACTCTTCTAAAACCAAAAGGAGTTTGGGGGGTTTGGACACAATTTTCGCAGCCAGAGAAGACCCATCTCGGTCATCTCCGGCTGGCCTCGGACTGAGTCCACCCTCAGAGTCAGGCCCTCTAAAGCACACAAACGAGGGCAACTCGTGCGACCTTCATCCCCAGTTCCCTCCTACCTGAGGGTCGCTAGCTTAGGCGGCACCAGCTCACGCACAGGCCCAGCCTGGACACGCAGGGAGAACAGGGGCTGAGAAAACGGAACAAATTACAGCAGGCCCTTCAAAACACAGCCCGCAGCCTCCGACCCACCGTGCTGCAAAAGCAGCACCGCTAAACTCAGCTGCCCGGAACCCAAACGAACCCGAACCGAGCCCGCGGCTGAGTGCGGGGCGCAGGCTGCCCCCTGGCGTCGCACCTGCTCGCCCGCAGCCCTCTCAGCTCCGCGGGCCGCCGGGAACCTTTCCCAGCCACCTCTCCCAGCCACCTCTCTGCCGCTTTCTCCGTCAGACGGGACCCGTTCTGCCACTACCCAAAGCGCCGTCACAGGCTGCAGACCGATTCGGGAGCAAAGGCAGCCCGAAAGCAGTCAGGAAAAGTGTCCGTGGGCTAGGCAAGCTCTCAAAGCCCCGTGTCAGAGTTCCATCCCCTTCCTCGGTCTTTACACACGTATCTCGCTCTAGAGGGTGGAAAACCAGAGGACGGGTTCTTTGCCATCTTTTCTAATCAGTTTCTAATGAGTTATGAAATAAAAATCTGAACTGCAGCAAGGCAGCTTGCTGCCCTAAGTGCTGGTGTCATTTCTGCCGCTGCCTGCTGCTTCCTGTGCCCGTGGGGATGTGTCAATGGCGACGGCATGGTCAGCCGTCTTGGGCTTACCGGTGATTTCTCAATGGACCATTTTTAGGTCATTTGGTGCATTCGATTTCCACACTTAAAAAAAAAAAATAGAGAGAGAGAGAGAAAGAAAGAAAGAAAGGAAGACAGAAAGAAAGAAAGAAAGAAAGAGAGAAAGAAAGAAAGAGAGAAAGAGAGAAAGAAAGAAAGAGAGAAAGAGAGAAAGAAAGAAAGAGAGAAAGAGAGAAAGAAAGAAAGAGAGAAAGAGAGAAAGAAAGAAAGAGAGAAAGAGAGAAAGAAAGAAAGAGAGAAAGAGAGAAAGAAAGAAAGAGAGAAAGAGAGAAAGAAAGAAAGAGAGAAAGAGAGAAAGAAAGAAAGAGAGAAAGAGAGAAAGAAAGAAAGAGAGAAAGAGAGAAAGAAAGAAAGAGAGAAAGAGAGAAAGAAAGAAAGAGAGAAAGAGAGAAAGAAAGAAAGAGAGAAAGAGAGAAAGAAAGAAAGAAAGAAAGATAGAAAGAAAGAAAGAAAGAAAAGCAAAAGAGAGGAAGAAGAGAAAGAGAGAAAGAAAGAGAGAAAGAAAGAAAGAAAGAAAGAAAGAAAGAAAGAAAGAAAGAAAGAAAGAAAGAAAGAAAGAAAGAAAGAAAGAAAGAAAGAAAGAAAGAAAGAAAGAGAGAGAGAGAGATTGCTTCTCTTACTACAGCAAGACAGCATGGAAAATACTTCATGTGAAAGAAGATGGTTACTGTCAGCCTCAAGTCAGCTGCAACCATCAGCATTCACACAAGAAAGCAAAGTGCCACTATCAGAATTTGGAAGACTCCAGAGTACTCCAGTCAGGGACTCACCAGAATGGAGCAGAGGAGAATCACCCCCCTTGACATGCTGGCCGCACTGGTTTGTATGCAGCCCAGGATACAGTTTGCCAGGATCATATTGAGCATGTCATCAACCAACACTCCCAAGTCCTTCCTCTCAGGGTTACTTTCAATCCATTCTCTGTCCAGCATGTCCAGCTTGGGATTGCTCTGACCAATACACAGGACATTGCACTTAGCCTTGTTGAACTCCATGAGGTTTGCACGGGGCCACCTCTCAAGCCTGTCAAGGTCCCTCTGGATGCCATGTCTTCTCTCCAGCATGTTGACTGCACCACACAGCTTGGTGTCATCAGCAAAGATGCACTTGATTCCACTGTCCATGTCACCAACAAGGATGTTCGACAGCACCAATCGCAGTACTGACCTCTGATGAGCGCCACTCATTACTGGTCTCCACTTGGACATCATGCCATTAGTGCAAATCTTTGAATGGAACCATTCAGCCAATTTGTTATCCACTGAGTGATCTACCCATCAAATCTACATCTCTAATTTAGATGACATCATGCAGGAGTGGTCTCTTCTGATCCAGTTTGATTTTAAATGCCCATCAAAAACAAGGGGGACTGTTAGTAGTTTGCCACTGAATATTCAACAAACAAGACCAGTTATAGTGCAGAAAAGCTGCACCTGGGACAGTAGTTGGAGCGAGTGGGATGGAACATATTTGTCCCTGTGTGTGATGAAACTCGCTCAGATCACAGGAACAGGAGTTGAGTCACCTGGCACCAAAGATACCTCCCTTGTAACAATGATCCGAGTTTCTGCATGAGCTGGTGCCTGTGTGTATGCAAACACAGGAGCGATCAAAAAAGCAGCACAGTCACTGCTCTGGCTGCTGGCAGTACCCTGGCTGACAGGACAGATACAGTCAAAGCCATCAATGAAAGACATCAATCTGTTAATAGACATGAGGCAAACACATCCTGCTTTCTGGCTTTGGTTCTGTCTTATTTTCCTCCAAACTGAGGGTTGTTCTCCAACACAATTACACAGAAGAGAGCAGTGGCTAGGGAAGCTCCAAACTCTTACATGATTATCTTGCAGCCTCTGCAAAAGACTTAGTTTTTTCAGGAGGATCTAAAGACACCAGTGCTCTGCAGATTGCAGTGCAGAGATGTTTCAGAAGAATGCAGTGAAGGTTGTTTCAACTCCTATGAGCTCAAAACACCTTGGCTGTCCCTCAGGAGGTTTTGCTCCAGAAAACCATCTAATGCCATGGAAGGTCTTCCCAAGATGAGTATTAGCATGGCAAAGTACACTTACTAGCCAAAGTGACAAAGATCAACCAGTCTGAAAGGGAAAATAATAGTATGAGGAAACACTTTACTTAATTATACAGTATATTTGCAAAGCAGGAGAGAAAGTGTGCCCTGCACAGTGCTGCTATGGTTTCAAAGTGATGCGAACAGGAATATCTATTAGGTAGAGGAGAGTTGTGTGCAGGTCCCTTGTGCACAGCACCACAAACACAGATATAAATGTTCCAAGCACTACCATAAGCCCCAAAGAGTTTGACACAAGTCATCTGCTGCTTAGTAATTAGGTTAATAGATCAGATTTAATCTAACCTAATGGTTAGAGGTTGAGAACTGGACAATTAAAACCTTCTCTTGCTGGAGATGTTTTGCTTTGGTTGTTTTTTGAGGGTTTTTTTGAGGGGGTTGGTTTGTTTGTGTGGTTTTGGTGGTGTTTTAGTATTTTGGGGGGTTTTATTGTTTTGTTGGGATTTTGGTTTGGTTTGAGTATTTGGGGGGGGTTGTTTGTGGTTTGGGTTTTTTTGTTTGGTTGTTGGGGTTTTTTGTTAGTTTGTTTTGTGGTTTTGGTTTTTTTTTTTATAAAGAGCTTGTAATTGAATAGTAAATAAGGTTTAGTCTTGTTAGAAGATTAAGTGTTCTGCTCTATTCCTAAGCTTATACTTAAGGCAATTAAGGTCTGAACAGTGGAGATATGTGTGAATTTTACTAATTCCACTTGCTGAAAGGTATCTGAGCGACTTTTTCCTTATGCTGTCACATAAACACTAGTATGGCTTGCAGTGAGGTAAATCAGGAGTAGTATGAGATCCATTTGAAGAGTAATACATCATAATATATTAGATCAGATTAAAAATGTGTTTTAAAAATCCATTTTAAAAAATCATAGTAAGAATAAGGGCTGTTTGGATTTTTTTTTTAATTACTGTAATTTTTCCTCTTATTTAAATTCCCTGTTAATATGGATTAAGTTTATTAAGAATTAATATTATAATGAATGAAGAAGTTACAAACCAACAGACATATACTCCACATCTGCATTCCACCTGTTCCTTCTCAGGAGTAGCGTGAGATTATCCATCAATGATCCATTTGAAGAGTAATACATCATAATATAGTACATCAGATTAAAAATGTGTTTAAAAGCTCCATTTAAAAAATCATAGTAAGAATAAGAGCTGTTTGGATTTTTTTTTAATTACTGTAATTTTTCCTCTTATTTAAATTCCCTGTTAATATGGATTAAGTTTATTAAGAATTAATATTATAATGAATGAAGAAGTTACAAACCAACAGACATATACTCCACATCTGCATTCCACCTGTTTCTTCTCAGGAGTAGTGTGAGATTATCCATCAGTGATCCATTTGAAAAGTAATACATCACAATATATTACATCAGATTAAAAATGTGTTTTAAAACTCCATTTTAAAAATCATAGTATGAATAAAGGTTATTTGGATTTTTTTTTTAATTACCGTAATTTGCCCTCATATTTAAATTCCTTGTTAATATGGATTAAGTTTATGAAGAATTAAGCTTATAAAGAATAAAGCAGTTAAAAACCAACAGATATACTCTGCATTTGCATTCCACCTGTTCCTTCTCAGAAACTTGAGGCTTACTGAGCACAGAGTATATGATATGACCTGGATAGAGACATGTATTCTATTCTGGAACCACAGGCATGATCATGGCCATAGCCTCAATCTCCCTAGGTCAGGATCCATAGCCCATATTTCCTGACTTCCTCCCCCTACTCTCTCCAAACCCATATTTCCCTTGTTAAATGGCATATACCAATTTTATCAACCTCTGGTCCCACATTCAGAGCAAGAAGTACTACTCAGTATAGTACTTGGTTTTTTGTTTTTTTTTTTTTAAGTCAGCTGTAACTGTTAATTTGGTGCTCCTGGTGAGTGACATTGATATGCCTCATGGAGCAGCAATGGGTCAGAGAGCAAAGCACTGGTTAGTTCTGGATCACAGGGTGACATTTTTGTCTCCCAAACAGTGAACCATAAAGCAACAGCAAATACAGAAAGTGATCATTACAGAGTCGCCTAATTAGGTTTACCATCTACTTGCTTAGAATGTTATGAATTACCTTAGGAATAGGCATTATATTTTTACATAGAATTTACTACTCTGTGTAGCAATTACAGTCTAAGACACCCATACACTCTATTCACCTCAAGAAAGATGCTTTATATTGTTAGCTTTGCAGCTTGAATTAACTCCCTTAAGTTCTACCACATAGAGAACACACACCCTCTGGTGACACAGTATCTTCCATCTAGACCCTTAAAGACTCACAGACAACAAAGTACCCGCCGCCAAATTAATGATTTTCCTTCACAATTCACCTTTTTTGTTTCAATAATAAGCCATGATTTAACTTCCCAATCGTTGAAACAGTCAAGTAAATATCACTAATGTCTGCAGTATAGAAATTCTGCTTGCCAGGTTGCTGTTCACTCTTCAGTAGTCATTCGGCTGCTGTCCCTGAGTGGCCTACCTAAGAGGCATTGGGTTTTAGTTAAATTATATTTAAATATATAGCACTTACAATTTCTGGATAACTGTGTTCTGCAGGCTCCACAAATGAGCATTCAGGGCACCTCACCAGGAAGGCAGGTTTCCATCGCTCTTCCAAACACTTCTGCCTTTGGGAGCACAGGTTTATCTGATGAATTGCCCACAAGTAAAGGGAAAAATGGATACCTGCAAAGTATCCAGCAGATTTTCTTCTCCATAATGTGTTAGTGAACACCTCTCACTTGTAGCTTTACAGTTGTGCCCCATATTATCTGGAGATTCTGATTAAATTCTCATTAATTTCAGCATCACAGAAAAGGCGCTTTAACATTTCAAGTGGGTGTTAGGTTGCATTAGAACTTGTGTGCTCATTCTGCCTGAATTATTATTCATGCACAAAGAGCCCTAAGAGCTTTTTTAAAAAGTAGGGTGTTGCAACCTGTGCTGTATAATCTCTGAGTATGTATTTTCTTCTCCCCATGGTGTAAGTTATGTAAGTAAAAAACATACAGTGTCATGCCAAGGCAGGTTTCTCAGTTCATCAGAAGATTGTTCCACAATCCACTCTGTCTATCATAAATAGCTTATTTGCTTGAAGACTTGCTCTATATATTCTTTCACATTTTCTGCAGTGCTATGCCTCGTAATAAGTTTTGCTGTTCACTGGACCATGTATTCAAATGTCTAGGATTAATTTTTCAGTTGTGCTATGGATAAACCTTTTTGTCTTTGTGTTCTAATTTCTATTTAGCTTGGGGTTTTATTTACTTATATGCCATGGGAATTTAGAGTGAGGACGTCAGAGTTTGGTTTCTGATTACTGTTACATGTTTTCTGTAACCTTTGTTGAAAAGAGTAGGAGATAGCAGCCTTCCTTTCCCAATGTCTACCTACAAATGATGTCATCTCATGCTTTAGGCTATGTGACCCACAGCCAAAAAATCAAGATGGCAGATGTGTAGCAATATAGAATCACAGAATCATGTCAGGGCTGGAAGGGACCTCAAGGATCATCCAGTTCCAAGGCCTTGCCATGGGCAGGGACACCTCACGTTAGAGCAGGTTGCTCAGAGCCACATCCAGCCTGGCTTTAAAAATCTCCAGGGACATCAATTACATACAAAGAAAACCAAACAAACAAACAAAAACACGCAAACCCCTCCCCCCACATTTAAACATTTCCACTGCCAATTTCATAATAACATTGTAATTGAAAGCACTTTTTTTCGTCCTTTCGATTTCATAGAATCATAGAACCATTAAGGTTGTAAAAGACTTCCAAGATCACTGAGTCCAACCATTAACCCATTAACCATTAGTCATCCCACTAATCATTGAGTTCAACCCATTAACCTGCCCAGTCCACCACCAAATCAGATCCCTGAGCACCACATCTACATGTTTTTTTAATGCTTCCAGGGACACTGGTTCCACCACTTCTGTGCAGCCTGTTCCAGAGCTTAACCACTCTTTCAGTGAAGACTTTTTCCTAATATCCAATCTAAACCTCTAGTGGTGCAACTCAAGGCCTTTTCCTCTCATCCTGTGGCTTTTTACTTCAGAAAAGATACTAACTCCCACTCTGGTTCTTATGAACCACTGGATTACAGATTCACAGAATGTCAGGAGCTGGAAGGGACCTCAAGAGATAGGCTAGTCCAAACCTCCTGCAGAGCAGGATCATCTATACCAGATCACACAGGAATGCATCCAGGTGGGTTTTGACTATCTTCAGAGAGGAGATAAGAACAAAATTGGAAAGAACAGTGATAGTACAAAAAGAGCACACTACCTTGGAAGTGCTACTATTGTTTTCTTAACTGCACTGATGTAGTGGGTTTGCAGTTACCTGCCCCCCCACCTTTATAAACCCCAGCTAAAACTCAGAAAAACACTGGAAGTTAATAAATGAAGCTTTATATTTACAGCAATGCAAATATACAAGCAAATATTTACAAGATATAACAGATATTTACAGATATATACAGTGACAAAGGTAATACAGACACCACACCCCTCCCGGAGACCAAAATCCCCAAGAGAGGGTAACCAAACCCCCCCTACCACCTTTCCCCCCTTCCCCAGTCTTATTTCACCACCTGTTGATGCTGCAGATAAGCTGAAGATCGGACAGAGGGATTAGTAATAGGAAGGAGTTCGTAGTTTTACTCTGAATTAGCTAAAAGACAAAAAGAAGCAGCCGCAGCCAGCCCAGACAGAAGCCCTCTGCTAATCTGGTTGTTTTGAGAACAGTTCTTAAAACAACTTTTTTTTTCTTTCTCAGTAAAACTCGGTGAAGTGACACACTGTATTTTTATCTCTCTCAGCCGATACTCTAATTTCTCACTCAAATCCTCCAATTAGCTCAAACCAACACAACTGTAAAACCAGAGTGACTTCCAGTTTACTTCTTGAATCTGAAAATGCTGCACACATATGGCAAAAATGTAATTGTACTTTAATTTTATGCTAGAGCTTGGTAAGTTGTTTTGTCATACAATATTTAGACCTTGTAACACTGCAATGCAGAAATATGTAACCAAAAAATGTTGAGATTTAAGTGTTCTTGTGTGTCAAAAAGATCTTACCAACCACTGTCATATTATTTACACATTCTCTTAAAATTGACCCATGCACACACTTCTTTTATTGAATATGCTAAGAAAAAGACTGTGTATGAATTTGTCAAATCAATATTAACCTCTTTTTTTTTTTTTTCTTAAGCTATGAAAAATGTAATCTGTTTCTGCTTGGGAATCATTACCAGGCAAGCTGATGCTGCTGGATGCTGTAAAACTTTCCAGTGCAGTAAATATCATTGATATAATTTTGCTGACACATGGATCAGAATAATAGAGATAGTTCATAGCCAATTGTTTGAAATACATTTGTGTATAAGCATCTAAGAGGAGTGGGAAATAAAACAAAAGCTTGTAAAACTCTCTGACAGTCTCTAGATCAGGAAAGAAAGAAGTGATTGAAAACATACCAATTTTATAGCAGAGAAAGGATTCCTATCCCATACAAGGTCAAATACATAGCAGAAAAATTATTGTCCCTTATTTGAGTAAAGTATAAATATTGATTGGATTTAACATAAGAGACTGGAAATAAAACAATTTCAAAAGATATGTGATTATCTACTAAATATTCACCCAAGAATCAGAGTAACAAGGTAGCCAAGAAAGGGTCTAGTATATAAACTGGAACAAACAAAGAATTACAAGCAGCCTGCTTGCAGTGTAATCGATCAAAGACAGTTACACTTAAAGTTATGTGTGTGAATGCAAACTGACAGGGGCCATTACTAGCACAAATACAAAAAAATGAAATAGCCATTTCCCAGTAAAGGCAGTCGTTGCAGCTGATGACTCCCTTCTCTAAGGTGAGTTGCCTCTTTCGGTCTCTCATTGTAACACTCCAAAACTTCAGGTCTCTGAGAAAGAATCATATCCTTATCACAGCACCACTCTGAATGTGCACATTGTTGCTGTCACATCCAAGGAGTTATCTTTGTCCTCCTAATCACAATAAGCTGCTAACTACTCATGTGTGGTGTTCTCTAAACATCTGACAACAACAATTCATGACTAGGAAAAAAAAGAATCAAAAGCTAAGCATTTTATTGTTGGAGAAGTGAAAGCAAGAATAGCTTTACTACCAGCTCTGATTAAACTAGTCTATATATTTTTTTAAAGTAAGGCATTTTCCAGTCTGCATGATGTATCCCCGTTGGGGTCAAGGAAGCATAAGAACTATTCTCATGTGGAGTTGGAAAGCATGAGAAGAAACAGCTGTAAGTTATTTACAAATAACATAGCAGTAGAATAGGCATGAAAACTACATCTCACTTGGCAGAGCATAACTGGGTAAAAACAATTCCCTGAGAGGTCATGTATTCTGCATGGCATTGTAAGATATCCATCAAAAATGACAACACATGACCTTCAGTGGATACTAAATAAGGCTGTGAAACAAAATTGTGCTCACTGATTTTCTTTCTAGTTCAGCCACATCAACTTGCCTGTTTTTTACTTGCAGAAAGGACTCTCATTTCTATAGTTGGCATTTCAAAATACTAATATGCAGATATCTGTATCCTACCCCCAAAACATTTTTTGACCTAAACAGCGTTCTGAAAGAAATATCCAAATCTCTGCTCTTGGCATCGCAGAAGGAGATTCTCCCTTTGAAATTAAACCTGGAGTATAGGCATTTTAAAGTTAAACAGCAGCTTCAGGCTGGCTGCCATGGTGAAGGATCGAGGTAGCACCTTGGTTTTCCAACAAACACCACTGTTTGAAATGTGGTATCCGTACTGACCATCTAAATATACAGAAGACCAGCAACAGAGAAACTATATCCTGACCTTTCTAATAATAAGCACAATTTTGGAAGCCCCTTCTACTCCACGCGCTATGGATAAATTGGACCGGGAGGAAAAACGATTTTCAATGAGGAACTACTACCCCTCTCACATAGAGATTACAGCTGTTTAGGACAGACCATTTTCCCCAGGTTTTACAAAACTTGTCTTTAGGAGATAGTTTCAAAACCATTTAGCCATTTTGAATTTCAAATCTCACAAAAATGTTTAATTTCCTCCACAAATATTTGATCCTTACCCACAGGAAACAGGAAGAGTTTTGCAGTCCTTCCCACTCACTTAACAGGGAATTTGGTAAGGATGATGTCACCAGAAACTAAATCAAACAATTAATGAGACTGTTTATCTCATGCTTCTACTGGAAAAGGAACATTGGAGATTTGTGAATCCTGAAAGAGTAGTCAAGTGTGCAAACCATCAGAGTGTTTTGTAGAGTGCAGCAGCTTTTGAGATAGGAAACAAGGATTAAAACAAAAAAAACCCCTCATTTAATAATTTCTTCTCTCACCATTGCTGTCGCCTTCCATAAACAACTGTGTAAAGAAAGATGAGCTAGGAAAAGTAAACTAAAGCTTAATTAAGAGAGTATTTTTCTTCCTTTCCTTCTCAGGCCCATGCATGAATCCTGTCCCTAGGAGACAGTAGGCATGCCATTTCTGTACTCTGCTAATTAGATACACCATATTCTCTGAGCAGAGCTTCAGAGGTACAGTCTCAACCACTCGTTTTTAAAACAGACTGTCAGTCATGTTTATAACCTTGAAGTAACAAGTGCTCATGTAAACACAGCCTATTTGCACATAGCCACTCTAATCAAATTGGCATTTCACACCTTTTCAAAACTGGAACTGTTCCAAAAGAGATCAACACTGAAAGCCTTGATTATAACACCAAAAAAGTTGTCGTTGGTGAAACTGAGACAGAAACATTTTTTTTTAGGCTACCACTGAAAGCTTAGAGAGGCCTGAAAAACATGAGATCTAATTATTGTATCTGAATACAACTGAAAAGTGGAATGGCTGATAAATACACCCAAAGGAGACTAGCAAATGAACTGCCACAGAATGTTAGAGGTTGGAAGAGACCTCCAGAAATCAAGTCCAACCCCCCTGCCAAAAGCAGGATCACCTAGGGCAGTCTGAACAGGAATGCCTCCAGGCTGGTTTTGAAAGTCTCCAGAAAAGAAACTTCCACAACCCCCCTGGGCATTCTGTTCCAGTTCTGTCACTCTTACTGTAAAGAAGCTTCTCCTCATGTTGAGCTGCAACTTTCTATGTTCAAGTTTGCAACTATTGTTCTTTGTCTTATTACTCTGCACTCCGGAAAAGAGATTGCCCCCATCCACTTGGCACTTACACCTCAGATATTTATGGACAAAGAACTAACAAAAATCTACCCAAGGTATCTGAGGCATGAACTAAGGAAACATCAAGTAGGTAAAGGTGTTGTCATGGAAGACTAATAGGCCTATTGGATGTACTGGATTGCCCCATCCTTCTGCTGATGGGGGAAACAAGGGCAGATGGAAAACAAAGGCTTGGGCCCTTATGTCCCCTCCCAAAGTGATAAACAGGTGTTTAGGTAAGTGTTAGTGTCTTGACCAAATAAGGGTAAGCAAACCCTGGGTTCATCTATTATGGCCAGCTTTGCAGATGCCATTATGATTTGTGGCCAAAGAAGCCATTACACTCAGACAAATGATATAAACTGAGCCAAGTTGTGCTGCTCACTGCTCTGCCTCAGTGTGTGCTGCTCTGCAATATGGACTGCTTGGCTTGGACAACGTGGTCTGCTCTGCCTCATACTTCACACCAGCTTAGCCCTGATGTTTTGGGCTTGAATGACCTGGAAACTGAAGTGCCTGAAGTTTACCAGATGCCATTAAGTTCTTCACATTGTGGTGAGAAGTGCCACCAACAATGTGCTCTTTGCACATCTGCAAGAGATCCTACCTGCACCTCTGTAAACCTCTATGCCAAGGGGAACCAGGATCAGGTAAGAGCTTGTCTGCCTCTTTCCTAGCACTCTGATAGAGTCAGAGATATCTGGAAGCCTCTCAATGGCTATCAAGATGCTGAGCAGTGCCAACACTGCCACAAAGGAGCCAGGGACTCTCTCAATTCTGCTCCACTGCTGTGAGTAAAAGACTTTCCCTGGGGCTCCAGGCTGCCTATTTATAAGTGGGGCAAAGCCATTTTGTGGCTATATTTTTCTAACATTCTGATTCTCCTAAATTAATGAATGCCCAAAAGCATCCTTGTGAAGATTTTTTTTTTCCCGACTGAATTAGAACCCAAATTTAACTAGCTTGTACATAGATTGTGGGCAGGGATTTTTGGAAATAAAGTAACTACATATTTTTTAATTCCTGTCTCATTAATTACCCACAATCAAGTCAGGTGTCTACCACAAACTGAATAAATAATTCTGCAAATAAGTGGAATTTCCTGCATGCATATGCATGGATAAATAACCAGTTTGAAGACGCATGACAAAAGATGCTAACCAGGAGAAGAATTCATAATACAATGTACAAGTGGCATGTGAAGGGAATGCATACTTTCCTCCTTTGGATTTGGGCTGCTAAAGCTCAGTGTGTTTCCTCTAATCACATATTTATCACACTGCTGTCACAAGGAAAGCTGCTTGACAAATATGCTGTGAAGAAGTGACATAGATTCGTAAGGTTGAGTCAGAGTTGGAACCGGCAATAGATGCCAGTAGGTGAACAAGTTGCATGTTGGAATACCATGAGTACACTGAGTCTCAAATATCAGCATCTCCACAGGGACAAAGGTGCCTCAGATTCTGGTGAAATCCTCATTATTTTCAGCATTGTAGAAAACGGACTTTAACATTTCAAGCAGATGTTAAGTTGCTTTCATCTGATGACAAGTTACTGACCATAGCCCATACTTTGAAGGCACCTCCTACCGTCACCTGCCTTTACCTTCTGCACTGCATTTCATTGTAGGGTCATCAACATTTCCTTCTACACTAAGGATAATTTGTGATTGTTACAGAAATACATAAAACAAAACCCAATGAACATTAGCACACCATAGTACAAAGAAAGGCAAACTTAGCTGCTTGTTAGAACTTAACAGACTGAAAAACAGCTGCAGTGCAAGCACAGCCTGACAAGTCCTGAGGCTGGCATCCTCATCTTGGCAAAAAGCCTGTGGCCTGCTACACACAGTGGCAACAGTGGGCTGCAAAGCTACTCATGCACAGTGTCTCCTTGATACTGCTAGCTACAGAACTGGGGTACGCATACCTAGATGTCTAAACACCATTTTAATGCCATTGCCTCTTGAAACCACTTTCTCCACAGCAGCCAACCTCTCCTGTCTTTAACAGGAAGGACGAACTCAATGTCTCTCAAGCATCACCGATAACCTTGCTGGACACATTAAATGGAAATGTCTGTAAATAGGTTGAATATTAGAGCTGATTATCACCCTTCACCAAATAAACAGTGAGGCTATTTAGGGAGGACATTTCCATCTCAGAAAAGTACCTGATATCTTGCAACATGTAATTTGCATAACCAAGAGATGGCAGCACTCCATCAACCATCTGCCTGAAGCATTTATTTGAAAATGATTATGCGTCTGTAAGCCTGACACCTAGGGTATGAACAACCTAGGAGACCAAAAACAACGGAATAACAATGGGGCAAGACCAGTGCTTGTTATTCTGCTGCTTTGCAAAGGTCTGTAAAGATGAAACTCATTCACCAATAACTTCAATTACTTTTTACCCTGGCTGGTACTAAGAACAAGACACAGCAAGTTTTGTTTTCTTCCATTTAATTTGGTTGTCTCATGGATGTATTATCTCAAAATATGTTTGATAAGATAAGAAAATGACCTAACTTCCCCTCCTCCAAAACTTAAGAAGCATATATATATATATATATATATATACACTACCCTTTAAGGCAGGCTGTGATCTTTTCTCTCAGTGGCTGAAAGAGTTTTGTGGTAATAATCTTAAATATTAAAGCACCTCTAAAAAATTAATTATATTACATACATATATATACACATATGCATGTATACATTATATATATATGCACATTACACACACACATATATCCATATATATTATTTTTATATATATGGATATATATTTTATATATATCTATATATATAACATATATATACATATAATATATATAAAATATAATACATATAATATATATAATATAGTACATATAATATATATACATATATATTTTATACATATATATCTATATACACACACATGTGTATATATATATATATATATATATGTAATGCTGAATATCTCCTGCAGACTGATGCTGACAGAAATGGGAAGAGTTTAGCATTGCTCAGAGGCCTTCAACGGCAGCTATCATCAGACTCACATGTACACAAGAGGTTTGTTAGCAGTGATAATTAACCTCTTTAACCACATTCGGCCCAGTTTTAGATTCTATGAAGTGTGCATGGACTTGAGCAGCACTCTTCAAACAATGCTACAAGGGAAATTAGTAGCAGAGCTATATGGACACCACAAGGTGATTAGGAAACTGTGCAAAAGACAGATGGCAATGAAATGGGCTGAAAAGGAAGTTGTTGAACTGAGATGTTGCTGCTGGATGAGTTTTGAGAGCAGCATTATTTAAATTAATGAGGTTCACAGCTGACTACAGTTAACACTAGTTTCCACTTCTATCCCTTATTGCTGGAACTGGTTTTCATAAGAAAAAGGCCAAATTCGAACAGAATTGATGCTATTCCAGAAAAATATAGCACAAATAAGCTTCATAATATCACAAAGGATCTTGTTTGTGGTTTTTTTCTTTGGTTGGTTGGGTTGGTTTTGGTGGTTTTGGGTTGTTTTGGGTTTGGTTTTTTTTTGGTTGGTTGGTTGGTTTGTGGGATTCTTGGTTTTGTTTATTTGGTTTGTTTGGGTTTTTTTCTTCATATAAATATTATTCATATTTTTAAATGTCTGGATTGATCTCCTATTGCAACCCATTTTGCTTCAGTGTCTTTAACTTCATTGATATTACACTTAATTTAATCCAGTACACAAGGATAATCAGCTTGTTTTCATGGAAAATACTGGACCTAAGTTTTTTGGGGGAGTTAGTTAGTTTTGGGTTTTTTTTAAATGTGGATTCTTCCAAGATATCTGAGTCTTTACTGAAAATGTCTACCCCTACTGCATTCTTTTCTGATATTTCTAATCATAGAATTACAGAAGCACAGAATGGTTTCAGTTGGAAGGGACCATAAAGATTATCTAGTTCCGACTGCCCTGCCATGGGCAGCGACACCTTCCACTAGACCATGTTGCTCAAAGCCTTTTCCAGCCTGGTCTTAAAAACTTCCATGGAGATTCAGGTTGGATGTGAGGAGGAAGTTCTTCACCATGACAGTGGCAAGGCCCTGGAATGGGTTACCCAGGGAGGTGGTTGGGGCCACTTCCCTGGATGTGTTTAAGGCAAGGCTGGATGAGGCTCTGAGCAGCCTGATCTAGGGTAGGGTGTCTCTGCCCATGGCAGCGGGGGTTGGAACTAGATGATCCTTGTGGTCCCTTCCAACCCTGACTGATTCTATGATTCTCTGGGCAACCCATTTCAGTGTCTCACCACCCTCACAGTAAATAAATTCTTCCTAATGTCTAATGCAAAATACGATCTTTCTTAGAAGACCAGCAACTGGATTCAGTTTTCTTTAACAGCTTAAGAAATACTATGAAGCAGGACTATCACTCAAAAAAAAAAAAAAAATTTTAGTCAAAAGATACTAAGTATAGGCAGTAACTAGAAGCTGGAATAGCAAGTATATTTTTATTTTGTTTTATTCTAACATTTCAAATTACAATAATCAGACTACCTGAGACTACATCTATCACCATAACAAGTCTCTAACAGATCATCTCTTTTCGTTGTTTGAGGTTGTGGGGTTTTTTTTCCCCTAAAGCATAATGTTCTCTATCTCACATAAATTAATCATGCAATCTATAATGAGCTCCAGTGTCAGTGGAAGGATATCCATAGCATTGTTCATACCAGCTAGGTCAAAACACTCCAAGGAACTTCTCTGAAATAGCATTGCCAGCAGGACTAGGGACTCAGCACTGGTGAGAACACACCTTGATCAATGGATTCAGTTTTGGGCCCCTCACTACAAGAGAGACGTTGAGGTGCTGGAGTGTGTCCCCAAGAGGGAAACTAAGATGGTAAAGAATCTAGAGAGCAATTCTTATGAAGAGCAGGTGAGGGAACTGGGACCGTTTAGTCTGGAGAAAAAGAGACTGAGGAAGACCTTGCTCTCGACAACTACAGGAAAGGAGATTGTAGTGAGGTGGGGATCAGTCCCTTCTTCCGAGAAACAAGTGACAGAAGTAAACAAAATGGCCTTAAGATGCACCAGGGGAGGTTTAGGTTGGTATTAGGAAGAATCCCTAAAGCTTTGTCAAGCACAGGGACAAGCTGCCCGGGGAAATTTTCTTTTAAATCCTTTCATGGGCTTTAAAAGCCCTCTAGATGTGGCGCTAAGAGACACGGTTTAGCGGCAGCTTGGCAAGTCCTGGGTTAAAGGTTGGACTTGATGCTCTTAAAGATCTTCTCCAAAGAAAACTATTCCATGATTTCACAATTCTAAGTTCTCCAAAACAGGGATTGAGATCTAGGTTTTTCCAGCTCTCATGATTTCTATTTATGGGCCTGGAGTCTCCATTCATTATTGGTTCAATACATTTTCAGAGGGTAACAAATGAAAACTCGAGACCGTATATTGCAAACAGCATGCTTCTTGAATTTTAATTAACTCTGCAGAAATCCTGTCTTATGTAGATATGTTTTCAAAGACCAGACAAACTTAAATATCATTCCTGGAGGCAAAACTAGTAATTTTTCTTGTTCTCTCTGAAATGATCAATTCTTCCAGAGCTACTCTTCCACCCACACTGTGATGTGGCAGTATCAGAATCAATAATGTATTTATATATAAAAGGACAATTTGTTACTCAGCAGTTAGTAGATTTCTACTGTTTTCAGTTTTATTTAGAATTCCTTTTATGTTTGTTTGGTACTTTTGTTTTGTTTTTTCTCCAGATAGGAAATTTTAGGTAACTGCTTTGATGATAATTCCCATATCAAGCTGAAAGCACAAAAGATAACCAAACTTAACTTTGAAAGTTCTGACTTAGGGAAGATATGACAGCTCTCTTCTTCTATTTTTTCCCAGCACAGGGACATCAGGGTTGCTCTGGAGCACTGCTATTTACCTCATACTGCTTTCTCTAGTTTCACATTTTCCATACTGTAACTATGCTTTGGATTACTTGATCTGGTTCACACCCACAAATTGCCTCATCAGTCTGCTGGCCAACCACTAACAGGTTTCATTTTCTTTTTTCTTCACTTCTGTGATGAAGACTTAAGTCACCAAATTGTAATATGTTCTTCTCTGTTTTGAATGTTACCTGCATGACTTGGGGGTTGCTTTTCTGAAATTTTAATATAGAAAAGTAAATAAACCATGCCACAGTGAAACTCACTATGATCTTTCTACACGCACATTGATGGCATCTTGCAAGTTCCATTCCTACAATTTTGTTCAAAAGAGCAAACTCTTTCAAATTAAAAAATGCTTAAGGGCAAAGGACAGGACCAGAGGTCAGATACAATCTTTACTGTGAGTAAAGATCTGCACTGTGAGTTAAGATCTGCACTGTGAGTTCAGATCTACATTTTGAGTTGAACCCTTCAAGGTGTGTCTGTCACGTCTTAAGCCACACTACACTGGTGTCATTATTTGGGGTATTTAAAGGTCTATCACACTTTGATGCCTCTGCACTTACTTCTGCTGTACAACAGTTTCATAGAATGCCAGGTTGGAAGGAACCCCAAGGATCATCTAGTCCAACTTTTCTAAGTAATAGAATAGTTTAAATCAGATGGGCAGGCACCTTGTCAAGCTGAGTCTTCAAACTAACCAATCTATGGGGAATTCACTACTTCTTTTGGGAGATTAAACCAATGTAGAATTTATCCCAGTGTCTAATTTAAAGAGCATCAGGGGTTTGAGGGAGCTGTTTGATGAAATGTAAAACCAATATAAATTCAAAATCAGTAGAGATGCACATGTGCTTAATGCTGAGCACTCTTTTGCCTGCTGAAGAACTTAAGTGAATGGGTAAGAAATATTTTTTTTATTGTGTTTTATATAGAAAAACGTGGTTTCATTATTCTTATCCATTCTAAGGTGAGGAGTTTCCTGAAACAGATTTAAGTATAAATTCCAATATTTTAACTCATTAAAAAAAGGGAAAAGTACAGAATACATCTAGAGAAAATTTGGATGATATCTTAAGTGAATGCAAGCTGATAACATCGTGTTTTCAGAGACAATGGCTTTAGTGGTGGAAAAAGGAGGAGGGCAGAACTCAGCAGTATTTTGATGCCTGACATCAAAGCTAAGGTGAAGGGAATTTAGGCAAGCTCAAATCTTACTTGTTAAATTATCTTGAACAAAATTTTTTCTTTCATCCTGCTTTTATAATAATAGAGTGATGATACCATGCCATGGGCAAGGGCATTCAGTTCCTAAACTTAGGCAGATTAAAAATGTGACTAACACAATCTCGAGCAGTTTTTCTCTGATCACCTGCAAAGTGATTTCTCAGTTCCCTGAAGATAACTACACTTAGCATTAAATGTTTCACAATTAACACCTAGATCTCAGCTCCTCTATCCATACCTGGAAGACAATTGCCTGGGAACTGTAAATTCACACTATTATCTACCTTTTAAATACTGCATTTGTTAACTGGCAGTGCCATGTTTACCTTCACTTTCAAAGGCAGGAGCTACTTGCTGGCAGAGACCTCCCCAAGACAAGCCCTATCAGTGAAAGACAAAAGCAACTTATGAAAGAGGCATACACCTTCTTTCTCTCTTTCTTTTCTTTCTCTTCTTTCTTCTCTGTATTTATTTCTTTCCTTTCTTCTATTTCTTTATTTTCTTTCTTTTTATTATTTTCTTTCTTTTCCTTCTTCCCTTTCTTCTCATGTATTTATTTTCTTTTCCATTATTTTCTTTCTTTTATTTCTTCCCTTTCTTCTCATTTATTTTATTTTATTTTTCATTATTTTATTTCCTTTCCTTCTTTGTTTCCTCGTGTCTTCCTAACACAGGAAGGACATGGAACTGCTGGAGAGAGTCCAGAGGAGGGCCACGAAGATGATCAGAGGGCTGCAGCAGCTCTGCTATGAGGACAGGCTGAGAGAGTTGGGGCTTTTCAGCCTGGAGAAGAGAAGGCTTCGGGGAGACCTTATAGTAACCTTCCAGTATCTGAGGGGGGCCTACAGGAGGGCTGGGGAGGGACTGTTCACAAGGACTTGTAATGACAGGACAAGGGGGAATGGGTTCAAATTGGTAGAGGGGAGATTTGAACGGGATGTTAGGAGGAAATTCTTCACAGTGAGGGTGGTGAGGCACTGGAACAGGTTGCCCAGGGAGGTTGTGTCTGCTCCCTCCCTGGATGTGTTCAAGGCCAGGCTGGATGAGGTCTTGAGCGACCTGATCTAGTGGGAGGTGTCCCTGCCTATGGCACAGGGGGGTTGGAACTGGATGATCTTTAAGGTCTTTTCCAACCTAAACCATTCTATGATTCTATCCTTTCTTTTTCTTTCCTTTCTCTCTTTCTGTAACGCACCACTTTCAGTACCTCTATACAGGAAGCTTCTGCCCACAAGCCACTTACAGTGCATCCTTGCGCCTGTTACACCGCAGCGCAGCCTCCTGTGCTCACTCAGAAAGGGCACAGTGAGCCCTATCTCTGTGAACAGACTCATTCGTCAGTTATTGTTGATCGAGATAAACAATCGTCTCCTGGTTAACAAAGCACACACCGACTCCTATGGCTCACTTTCTGCATGCTTTAACATTTCATAGATAAACCCAACAGCCAGCTCTACTCTGAGTAATGAGTCAGATCTTCCTAAGCACTTCGTTAAAGTTTGTTTACAGACCTATTGCCTGCTACATCAGGGGGAGGAGGTCTCTCTGTTTCCTTTCGTGTGTATATATATTTTTTTTTTCTTTTTTAAAGCTAACACAACTGACAAAACTGTCAACTCTTTTTATTGTTTGCGACTTTGATAAACAGAATTAGGCTGCAGGGAATCTATTAATAAAGGCCTACGCAACAAAACCATTCAGAATCTTCAAGGCAGGTTTTAATCTCTCAGAAAAAAAAAGAAAAATCAATTTTATTTAGAATAAACTAACAGAGAATGGAGATTACTCCGGGGAATTAGTCTTTAAAGCATGATGAAGAAATATAGATTTTCTTCTCTACAGGAGTATGATGTTGCAGTGCATATAAAATGTGCCATAACAATTACACAAAAGCTTCTTTACAAATTCCAGGCTTATTAACCCTATAGCTTTCTAGATAAAAACAAGTGAAAGCGTAATTGGAGAGACAAATACCTGGAAGAAAAAAAAGCTTAAAGCCTTGAATAACTTCCACAGCGCTAATGAACCACTCCAACAAATCCCAGGAGGTCAAAATATATTATGTGCATCAACTCCAACGCAGAAGAACTAACCTTGTGCCCTTGCTTTCCATATCTATGGCATTTCCAAACTCTCACAAAGAGATGAACACAGAGGGTGAAGTTAAATGACCACCTGGAATACAGCTGCCAAGACATTTGCTCACAGATGGTGACACTTTGTCTTGGAGGCTGAACCTTTTCAAACAAGCCAAAGAACACAAATTCTGCTTTTGGCTATACCTGTACCCAGCTGCAGCTGAGTGTGTCTTCATCAGCTGCTGCAGAGAGAATGAAGCTGTTTTTGCTGAACGCAGAATTTGATGCATTTCCACTCCAGTGTAGACACTGCTGGGTTTTTAACATTCATAGCTTGGAGAAATCAGAACGAGTTCAAGTCCTGACACTCTGCATTTACTTGTTAACAGGGTCAGTACTTCGCTCTTTACCTCTGTTTTATATTTCTCTTTGCCAGATAAGTGAGACCTGAAGTCTATGCCTGTTATTCTCACTGTGAAATGTAAAGAACCTTTCCATTCACCGAGAAACAAAGATGACACTTGCAAAGCCACTTCTCAGCTCTTTACACTTTGTCTGGGCTCGAAGATCTTCATCAACTAGCAGTTAAAGCCTTTTCCTAACACTTAATTAGGAAAAAAATATCATTTGTACTCTGCAGAAATTATAGAGCCAGACCTGCTGTGACAGGTTATGATGTGTAGTTAGTGGCTGAACAGTTTAAGAGTATTCGCTTACTCTTTTTAGACAAAGATGCACCCTAAAAATCCAAGTCTGAATGCTTCACGACTCTCAGAAATTGCTTTTGAGCAGTCACAACCACTTTGGGCAGAATATGTCATATCTCAGCAAGGAGAGAAGTTCATCTCCAGAGCTGAGCTGAATCTTGTAACTTTCTTCTCTTTAATAAATTCAGATGCATTCATGAATACTTAATAGTTAAAATTTTGCTATTATTTGCACAAGTATTCTGCCTAGAAGTTGTTATATTCTGCCTTTGTTTATACTTTAATTTGATTTTGCCTCAAAGCAGGCATCTTCTATTTTCACAGAGTAATTCAGTTTTCTAGTGGAACTAACCTCACCTCCATCTGCAGAAAATATTTGTTTGCCTTACTGGTACAGGAGCTTGTGCATCAAGTTTATACTACTAATAACTAAGCTAACCTTGATGTAAATGAGCTGCGGTAGAGTAAAACGAAGCCAACGTAGATGTGGCTTACATGGCTTGAAGCCAAATTCACACAGGTGTCACGAATTTGATTGGGAGGGTTTGATCTGGTGTAACTGTCACTGTGTGGGGGGTGGGGAGAAGAAAGCTGGCATAGTTTTCATCAAAAGACGCTGACTGCAACACGGTGCTTGTGGGAATGGATGCACGCAGACAGATCTGGATAGCAGTTACCACTTGATACACCTACACTTCTGAATGAAGTTGGTAGCTATGCAACAGCTCTGCTCTTAACCACACATCAGGGCCTCTGCTTGTATTGTCACCCTGGTGTTTCAACACCGGCTGCCTTCCGTCCTCCTCCTCCTCCATCCCAAACTCCCCTATTCTTTGTTGTAGGAAATAACAATCCAGACAACGGCAATGTCTCTTTTCCTTATTGGTAAACATTCTCTGGGCACATCTGCTGTGATGATGATAAGGCAGAGTTCTGCTCTCAGATGGGAAAAACAGAATGTCAGTTTACATAATGGCCAGAAAACAAGAGAAAAGAACCCACGCGCTGGAGCTGCAAGCCTGCTTCTATCTCACTTCATTGTCTGAACAGGATTCTTATTGTGTTTATATTTAGAGACATGGGAAACTGTGCTAGCCATGCTACCCATTGTTGCTTAACCTCAAACAACCTATATAATACACTGTCCATTAAGGAGCCCGAATATAGACTCTAATCAAGGTGGCTAAACAAGATATAGGAAAATAAAGCTCAGTGCTTCCTCCTTGTTTGGGAAAAAACAAACAGGAAGGCTGCCTCCTAGACTCACCTCAGGAGAAAAGAGTGGGGGCTTTGGGTTTGTTTTCACAGGCTCACAGAAGAGTTTAGCTCTCCGTTGTGCACCTGTTTGGCTTTTTCATCATTCATGCTGCCAATAAATGGATAGAGGCACATCAGCCACTTATTTCCCAATTGGAAAAATCTTTTCTTTACTTTTTTAGGAGCAGTGTTTATTAGAAAACTGTTTAACAACACTGGAAACCTGAGATTACTAAGACAACACTGACTGTGACCAGTTGGTCATCATCAGTTTGCTTTTGGAACACATTAGTACTTGCCCAAATGCTTTATAACCAGCTTGAATCCACATAACTGATATTAAATTGAATACAACATTCCTAATGAAAACAGAGCCTTGGTAGCTAAGAGTGCCTTTCCAAATCACATACCTCAGCCTTGCAGAGGACTAACAGTGTCTGAGCCTGAAATTCTACATACAAAACCATCTCACACGCAGAAAATATTTACAACAACTGGTTAAAAATTTAAATAATTTAAACAGCACATCTCAGGCTTAGTTTGTCTTCGTAGGCTTTTCAATCAGCCAAGAATGACAACTTTAACATCTTTAAACTGACAAATTTATACAGTCAGTTTTTACTGCTTTCTGCAGTGTGTTATATCTTGTCATAACCACAACATCTCAGATTCCTCAGAAAGTATAAGGATGTCCTACAGAAATGTCCAAACCTTGCCATTTAAATTAACGTGAAGTCATCACAAAACCTGGGATGCAACAGAGGGAGAGGTTGCCATCAGAAAGCAGTACAATTATTTTTCTTTGAATTATTTGTCCCTGGTGTATGTAAGGCTGTGAAGATGACCTTTCAGCTATGGCATAGGCTCTTTTAATGCTTCTTTTAATAGACAAGAGATTGAATGCAAGGCTGCCACTTGCTATCCTTAGCAAACACTTTTGCTTGATAAGCATACTTCTTAACTATCTTGTGTTGTTACCCAGTTATCAGATGGTGAAATTGATGTGAAGATAAGGAGTGTGAAAAGGCTGCAGTTCTTTCTTAGATCTCCTTTCATTTTCCAATACCTCTGGAATCCTACCGTGCAAAGATCAACAGGAAAGCTGGAAACGCACAAAAGAAACATGAGTCTCCAGGAGGCACTCAGGGAAAAAAAAGTGATCCTACATCGCACTTTTCTACTCCACATGCAAGGAGAGAACCCTTTCCTGTTAGTTTCCTCTTTCTGCTGTTCACATTTCGTGTAAATCTCACACCCAGGATGTCTTGGATTTATTGCAAGAGCTGTCAAGAAACTGATTTCTAGGAGGAAGGCCAAAGGCTAGCCTCGTTAGGAATGACTGCAGTAGGGCTTCGGTTAGCTTTTAAAATCAAACCTTCGCTGTGATTTTTATCTGTTTTAATTATCCTCGCTGCTCTCCCCCCAAGCCTTAGAGTCTCCCTTTCTTTCAGGTGGTGGCACTGCTGCACCATTTGTTGTGCTCAGTGCGGATTCCTTTGCCAGATTTTTAGAGTGTATCTTAACAAGTAATTAGAACAGTTTTCACTAGCTCATGCTGTCGGCTTTCCAGCTCCTGCATGATCCAAATGGCTCTCCGGGGATGTTACATTATGGTTGGTTTGTTATTGTTTGTTCCAGGCCAGTGCCACTAGACAAAAGCGTTATAAAACCGGTGAGTGGTATTAATCACTATTTCTTAGGTGTCTCATGTCTGCAAAGCCTCTGTTCTCACTTTCCCATTATTTTTGCTTAGCTTTCTTTTTTTATCTGCAAGAAAAATAAGGATGTGATGTACAGACCATATGAAAGCTCAGCAATAAGGTGAAATATTTGTAAGGTTTAAAAAAAAAAAAAAAAAGTCAGGAAAAAAAACAAGTACTGCATTTCAGTGACTCCATTTCTGTGTTAGGAAGAACTGGATTAGTGTCTGAGACTGTCCTTGCCTAAGAGCTAAAGTCCCACCATCTCTGAACTCTTCAAGCCCATAAATTCCAACTGAAGCCTCCCTCCTTACCCAATGTGTGTCTCCATATCTAACTCGACTTCAGCATACAATGCAGAATGTCCCTTGCTGTGCATCCCCAAAACAAGCCAGTTTCAAAATCGTGTTTTTTTCAACTCAATTAATCCTCATAATTTCGAAACCCAAAGTATTTTAAAATTCTACTTAACTGAGTGGGATCCCTAACCTCGTGTTAAGGGATAGATATTTAGTTAAGTAAGGGGAGGAAAATGAACAGCGTAAACATAACTAATTCCTTCCATTTCCGATCTTATTGATCCCATGTCCAGTGGTCTTTCCAACCCGTTAATTGAGGCAATAATAAGTAATAATGACTTTAGCCTGCTTTCCTCCTGGGTCTTTTCATTAGGATGAAGTGGTTATTCCATATTGGGGAAAAAAAAGAAGCCCTCCAGTTGAAAATCCACTAATACAACTGAAAATCCTCTTTAAAATGTGGGGGGGAAAAAAAGAAGAAGAAGAAGAAACAACCCTTTTTGTAGGAGGGCTACAGGCAACTGGGCAGTTGTTAAAGAGGACTGCAAGCCTGGTAGATTATTGACTGATCTAGCAGTAATAGCAACAAGCCTGGATTTACATAGTGCTTTACATCTCCAAAGCACTGTGTGAACATTAAATAATTGATCTAATGAGAAAAACAACTGCTCCCACTGTAATATCAAGTATGTGGTCACAAGAGAACAAGTTATTAACTAAAGGAAACAATTTATTTGAAAATCTATTATCATAAATTATGCTGAACTTTTTTTTTTCCTCCTTTTTAAACTTATTCCCTCTGCAGCCTGGTTGATGCTTGGATTAATTCGCTCATGATTTCTGGAAATTCAGTAAGTGCAAACTTAATAAGAGGCTGAAAGAAATGTCAGAGGGAATTGATGCTTTAATGGGCATGAAATCTGAAGAAGTACCAGATAGGAATAGATTCACAATGGCCTTTGTTAAAGCACTGGAGTAAAGACTCACCATATTAGGCTCACTTCTTTAGACAGGTTTAGTAGGTCGTGTACCATCCATATTTTCCACTTCCAAAAATTAGAGGGACAAAAGATCTATAAAATCACTTCTCTTGTTAATGCCACCTGCTGTCTCATAACTTAATCTCTCTTTAATCAACATTCGTAAATAACAACATTTTCAACCAAATAGTTGCATAGGTTTTGTGTTGGTTGGTTATTTTGTAGGGGTTTTTTTGAGATAATGAGTGGTTTGTATCATCCCACAACAGGACAAAACCATTATGGAAGCTGGGGGCTTTCTATTTTATTTTTTTTCCCCCTACTTGATAAAAAAGTTTCTCTTTTCATTTTTTTTTTTCCCCTGTTCTTTTAAACAAGGCCCGATCCAATCTCTGGATCAGGTAAATCCTATTATTCCATTTCAGTCATGCATACAAAGGAAACATTCCATAATCTGTCCACGAGGATCTAATCCATGTCTGTTTCTTAATGGAATATGCACACAATGCTAATGCATGCGTTGTGTGTTATCAGGAGGCAAAAATATCTTCATCTGTGGATGCTGCTCGGTGTAAATGCTCTGTTTATTACTACAGTGTGTTTGAAAGCTTTTTTTTTTTTTTTTTCCCCCAAGGAGAAATAGTGTTGGTAAACCACCAGTGCATCTCAGTTTACCACAAGAGACTGTAACGCTCTTGTCTGCAAAGTTGCTGCCATGTCTTTGAAGTCAGTTCTCAAGTTCCTCTCCCTTTTTGTTAACGCCATGAAGTTCTGGCTGCTGCCCCTCCTCACATTAGCTCTTGTACTAGCCAAGAAGTAAAAAGCATTGTAATGCTGTCTGGCTTGTAAATGAGAAGAACAATAAGGAAAGTCTGAGCCTGACAGGCAGCAGTCCATGGCGATTACAGAGAAAAGGGGCTGCATTTTTTTTACCCTCTTTTTGTTATTGTTATTAAGGTCAGTGTCATCCATCACGATGCGGAGTTATTTCTGACACAGTTTCAAAGGTCAGTTGGTCATGTGCAAGGACAAAAGAGATCCATGGAATAATGTACCCCAAAAACTGGGGAATGTGCCTTTTCACTTTCTATTGTCGTGCTCCTACTCATATTTCAGTGCCAGAAATCAACAGAGAGAGAGATTTGAAAATAGCAGTTAAGTAAGCAACGGGAAGAAACCTCATGTAACTCATCCATGTATAGTTTAAAAAGCCATGAAAACCTCCTTCTTAGTTACCATTCCCTGTTCTCCAAACATGCCATCAGTTTTTAGCCAGGAGAAGTATTTCATTTGCCTCCTCGTGCTGCAATCTGGCAGACTTCTTAAAAGGGCTCCTGGTCCTACTCCAATTAAAGTTTAATAGGAAAACTCTTGAGTATAACCTCTCACGCAGCAGTTCACTTGGCTGGCACATTATCATCTCTGTCCTTCCTTCTAGGCATTTGCAGATGAATCCTTTCCTGAGCTTTAATTCAGGGAAAATCTTGGGCAAAGTCTGCAGAGGTTCCATCACCATACCTGCCACATTTCCACAGCAACAACTGCTGAAATCAGTAATAAATGGGTGAAGACTGAATCCAACGATCAGCAGGACACTTGAGTGAGAGATTCCATTTTCACTTTCTACTGTGCAATGACTGCACAAATACAAAGCCACAATACCTTGCACAGACTCATCTATCTCTCCTTGATAGGAAGGCAGGAATATCAGTGCTTCCCATGTACCAGAGCCAGGCAGAGGACAATTCCCTACCAGGCATAAGAAGCCTGTACAAGAGGCTTCTAACTCCTGTACTTCACTCCTTCTCTGGTTTGTTTCTCAGTGAATAACTCGAGAAACAAGGACTCCTCCTAGTGATTTATAAAGCTGAATTTTCTACGAATATAAACAGCAGGATTCAGAGCTACAATCTGTTTTGAACCCATCTATCTCTGCTATATTTCATATGGGCTTCTCAGCATACAGGCCTATACAGCACTTCCAATACATGAAATAGCAGCATTATCTTTCTGAATTTATAGACAGAAATAAGAGTGCAGCCAGGCTGTACAACAACTGCATTATCCACCTGGGTCATGGATTGGTGCCTTCAGTATCTGCCATGCACTTTAGCTCATCTCATTTGATAACAGCAGATTTGCTGTCCACAGGTATAGTATCAGCTCTCCTGACATCAGTCACTATTGATCACTTAATTGCAATTCAGTGCCACAGAGTGGTATGGAAATCATATGGTAAATAATTGCCAAGTAAACACTTAGATTTGTTTCATTCACGTTCTCACCTCTATGAAATCTGTCACCTAGTACTTCATAAATTAGTCTTAAACGGGTCCCACGAGTGGTGATGAAGTGTTTAGTATAAGGAACTGCAGTGAATTTCTTCTCACTTCTAATGCCTGCAACATAAAATCCAGAAAGCATTTACTGAAGGATGCATTAGACCTTTAAATTTGGGGTACAGCAGCTAAGAACAGAAATAGGTTTATATGACAGGATTTACCTGCAAATGGATCTAGAAGGCACAAGGTAGGTGCAATCTCCCCATTTGTGCTTAAGCTCATCATTCACAGCCACAATGTGTGTCTCTACCATGCCCTGATTTGCTAAACTAGAATAAATGCAAACCTGGTATCTCGAATCGATAGTATTATTCAGTTAGACACATCCAGTTTAACAGGAATCAGTGATACATGCATTAGGTCAGTTGTTAACAGCCTGTTTAGTCCCACTTTATAGAGTCAATGATGTACTGACAGGCACACACATTGACAAAGCAGCTCCCAGACGTAGAAACATTCATTATTTAACTGCAGAATCAAAGCAGTCATTAAAAAAACGAGATTCGGAAAAGCTGGAGACATTTCTGTTTTATCTTTGTCAAAGGCTCTCTCCATTACCCCTTAGAGTGGGCAAGCCTCACTTTTTCAAACATTGCACATGTCAGCCTGTCTCCTCCAACAAAACACCAACCTTCTCTTCTGAGAAGGAATCCCATTTAAGCACCCAGAGTCACAAGGGGGTTATTCTTCTGTATTCTCAGAGTTTGCCCTTCCTAGATAAAACCAGTACTGTAAACTCAGCAGGAGATTAAGACAAAGTTCTCAAAACCAATGGCTCAACTATTGTCCCTCGATAGCTCTCAAGTGTGGGCTGGAGATAAGGCACTTCTCAGCTGTAGTTTCTTTTTTTCCTGCTTGTTCATCCTCCCACTGCCTCTCAGACAAACACACTGGGTAAGGCATTCAATATCCAAATAACATGCAGGTTAATGTACAACATTCAGAAATCACTATAGAGCAGCCTCAAATTCTGTCATCTGTTTTCAGAGCTTTGGTGGTTACCACACACTAGAGGTACACAATTTGAAAACCCCATTATAGGCTTTCCAGTTATTCTCTAACTCCTCTGTCACACTGATTCCTTCTATTAAAAGCATTCAAAGTAATAGTTGACTGATTACTTAATTTGGACCCTGCAAAGACAGAGATAACCTGGCCTGCTAGGACACACTGAGAAACTGAGGTGCACAACTTCTTTTTTTAGCTCCTTATAAAACTCTTAAGTGAAAGGTCTATCTGTTCTGAAGTGCCAGGGATCTGCGGGTACTAATGGCCCTGACCCAGGCCATATGGGACTCACTCCCTTGCCTCTGTGCCCAGGGGCTCCATACAAGTCCAGGCTTTCAGCCCTTGCCTGAACTATTTTATAGGTATGCTTGCCTTCAGGCTTGCCTCCTGGCTGGACCTTGGACCTGCATGGTACCTCCAGTGTATGTTATGGGTTGTCTCTTATGTCCTGTCTTTGACAGGAATCCTTGTTGGACTTTGGATCCATGTCCTAGCCTTTTTTCTAATTCTGTCTCTGCCTCTATCTCCTTTCATTCCTGGCTGGTCTCCCTGTCTGGACCCTGGACATGTTATACCACTTGCCTTGGCTGGAGTTATTGATGGTCTCTGTCACCAACTACTAGCTCCATCATCAGTCCCTATAGGACTTTGCTGGGATCAGTGAAGGCACTACAGTGGTCACCCTTGGCACAAGGTTCACCTTCCCTTAAGTGGTAGCAGGCTACTTCTGTTCCCTGACATAAGGCAATAACCTATAAATGTGCTCTAATAGCAGCAATGATGGTTTAGTTTTTAATACTGGAAGAAACTAAGACAGAATCATGGAACTTACTTGGGTTTCCCCTTGATACAAATGAAGGTGAAATCAATTCTTCTGAAGTCCTGCTCAATCCTCTCAACAAAGTGCCTTCTGGTATAAGTGATTAAGATGGATTAGCTCCCATTAGTATAATTTTATATGATGTGAGATAATTATCATAAGCCACAAGTTTAACTAATTTATTTCCAAAAAAAAAAAAAGACACTAGTCAGTTACAGCCTTGAAGTTTCCATCCACTAATTGTGGGAAATTTTCAAGGCCAAAAACTTTCATCAATGTAGAAATCCACTGGAAAAATCACTGCGAAGACCAGGCATTTGGGATGAAATTCTGCAACCTGCTGTATGTTACATAGAATCATGGAATCAGTCAGGGTTGGAAGAGACCGCAAGGATCATCCAGCTCCAACCCCCCTGCCATGCCCAGGGACACCCTACCCTAGATCAGGCTGCCCACAGCCTCTGCCAGCCTGGTCTTAAACACCTCCAGGGATGGGCCCCCAACCTCCTCCCTGGGCAAGCCACTCCAGGCTCTCACCACTTTCATGGTGAAGAACTTCCTCCTCATATCCAGTCTGAATCTCCCCACCTCCAGCTTTGCTCCATTCCCCCTAGTCCTGTCACTCCCCAGCTTCTTTGTTGCCTACTTCAGATCCTGGAAGGCCACAAGAAGGTCACTTGGGAGCCTCCTCTTCTCCAGACTCAACAGCCCCAACTCTTTTCAGTCTGTCCTCTTAGCAGAGGTGCTCCAGCCCTCTGATCATCCTCGTGGCCCTTCTCTGGTCACACTCCAGCATGTCCACATCCCTCTTGTAAAAGGGGCTCCAAAACTGGCTGCAGTACTCCAGGTGGGATCTCACCAGAGCAGAGGTGTTCTTCATGTTCTCTGGTTCCACAAGGTGAGAATGGCTTTCAGTCATACTCATTAAGGTTGTAAAATACGATCACGAAGATCAACCATCAATCCAACAATACTGTTACCACTAAACCACGCCTTGAAGCACCACATCTATATGTTTTTTTGAACACCTCCAGCAATGATGACTCCACTGTTTCCCTAGTAGCTTGTTCCAACACCTGACCACTCTTTCTTGAAAGAATCTTTCCTGATATCCAACATAAATGGTTCCATGACTCTGCATGTAATCAACACATACGTGTTGACATACTGACACACCAGTTAGACACTTCTGTGATAAAAAATGGTAGGCTTCTACCTGCCAGTGAAAATCCAAACTCCATTTATGCCAGCAGCCTGCATTTGACACCTAACTGTACAGCTCCAATGGGAACAGACTCTTCCCATAGAAGCCACATCCTGCCCCATTTTGCACTGCTGTAAAGTTAGCCACCCCACTGATTTTAATGCTGTTAGTTTTTCACTACACCACCACCTGAGAGGGGAGCTGGCTGCTGTATGACCCCAGTGTGTCACTCAGTATTGGCAGAGCGACACTGACGGTTTGCCAGACACGATACTGACTTCTAACGTTGTTTTAAAGGCCTGTAAGGTTGTGCATAATTTCATAAGTTGTCTATTAAACTGAGTTGCTGACTCTAAGCTACTAATGTCATTCAGTTCAGATCTATTGATCAGACAGAAAAAAAACACAGGCTGAAAGCATCTGCAACAGTTGCTACAAATTTCTATACATCAAACAGAAAATGCCCTGCTGGTGAAGGTTATGAAAGCTAAATGGACACACTTCTTCCAGCCTGAAGATCTCTATTCCTGATTTACTTTATCCTCTCCTCACAGGCAGAAGATAATTCTGTATCACAGAAACACAGCTGTGTATTATTTTATTTTATTAGAAAGCACTTCAGAAAGCGTTTGTGTACCTACATCCGAACGCCAAATTATGATCAATTACATCATGCTGATAAATTTTCTTTGCAAGACACAGGGTAGCTTTTACAGACTGATCCTGATTTTATATAAGGTAACACCTGTGTTTCAAATAAAAAGAGAAAACAAATTCTGACAGGTAATTAGACAATCCCTGTGGCATTTTGTTGTCATCTCGTTAATGACGTGCATACACGGTAAAGCTGATCCTAGAGGTGCATTCAGAAATACTATCATTTGACAATGATTGCCATTGCAATGTGACCCAAAGATCACAAACAATCCTGGAGCATTCCAGACAAGCAGAGGATTCGCTGAAATTACGGGAAAGATTGGCAGAATAAACACTTTCAGCCTTTCCAGGCTCTCTTGCTATGTTTGTTTAAATAAGAGAGGAGGCTGAGACACTGAAAACAAATGGAGAAGTCACAAGGCCGGCAGAACCCTCTTAGCTAGGCACTCCCTAGTCTTCCACAATGTCCATTCAAATTTGCCTAAGCACCACTAGACGCCTATTGTTTGGTTGGCTGATCTTTTGGACTACAGGATCTCAGTTTACCATCCCTTATCAGCAATGGCCCCAGGAATCCCAAGCCTGTGTGTTTCAAATAAGTCTAGTCTCTCCCCCACCTTCCCAAAAGCTGCTGCTGTTTGCAGTTCTAGGCAGTGTAAATCGTTATTACTCACGTTTCCAAGCTCAGTGTTTCTACCTTCCTTAGAGTTCACTCGGAGTCTTTCAGAAATCCTGATTTCCTTACCCTAAATTTTGACTGGTGACCAACAAAGGTGCAGTCCCATGCCCACTGTCTGTGCTCAGCTGCACTTTTTGTTCTGTTAAAGCAAATTTCAATCTGAGTTTACCCTTCTAAAAGCCTTGTAAATATTCAATTCTCTTTGCCACTTGAGGTTGCTTTTACAAGACTCAGGCATATTCCCACCATGAAAGTTCTACCTGCCACTGGTGAGCTCAGCAGGATCACAGCCTCCCTTGAACCACCTTGGGATCAGAAATCTTTGGTTTTGGGAAGACTCCTGACCATGCCGGGGCTGGCCCTGGTGCAGGCACTCTTTGGATCCTATGAGGAGTAGCTATGCAAAACACTTTACCGAAGAGTTGATGTTGTTTCACCTCCTCCCTCTGTGCACAAAATCAGCTGCAAAGCAAAAGCTGCCACTCCTGCACCTCCAGTCCCCTTCCCACGCATCACCGGGACTTGAATTGGGTTGTTTTGGGAAATTCAGTGTGGAATTGGTGGAGTCAGCAGGTCTGTGGGTGCTGCCACTTGTCCCAACAGTCCTTCATGTTCTCATGCTGCAGGACCAGAACCTTCAGCCAAGCCCCATCACGCAGATCATGTTTTTTATGTCCTAAGTCTTCTTCAGCTTGTGACACATTAAGGAAACTGGATTTTTAGTATGGCAGGCAGTGTTTAGTTTTTTTTAAAGGTCGTTTTACACAACACTTCTTTCTAGGTAACACTATGTATTTGTGGGGGGTTTGTACCTCTTCCTTTGGCAACCACAAAAACCAGCTTCTGTAGACAATCTGGAACCTTGAGCAACCTGGTCTAGTAGGAGGTGTCCCTGCCCAAGGCAGAGGACTTGGAACTAGATGATCTTTAAGATCCCTTTCGACCCAAACCTGTCTATGCTTCTATGATTTGTGCATGTACTGTACCTCTGAGTTCTCCTTTGCTTAACAGCTTCCTGTAAGTCTTACCAAGTGATTCATACCCTCCATGGAGAGCGTGATCCCTGGACATAGACTAACTAAAGCACATTTCCAGTACCTGCCTCCATGCCTTATTATAAATATTCCGCTGTAGCTGCTTGAGCTTAGGAATTGTTTTCATCTTCAGCCACGATTTGGATTGGTGCAGGCAGTCATTGCCAGGGAGAGAGGGGTCACAGCTCTGCTTTCTGCACTTGCTGAGTCTCTCACCAGACAGTGCAACGTCACACGACTGTAAAATCACAGAATGGTTTGGGCTGGAAGGGACCTCTGAAGGTCATCTAGTCCAACTCCCAACAATACAGTATCATGCACTGGGCCAAACTGCTGGCAGCCCTTGTCCCACAAGCACAGCCCAAAACTACACTGGGCAGGGAGCAGGCAGCACTTCCCCTCACTGTGGACAATGTGACAGTCTGGAGAATGGCCAAATAAACATCAGACCCACATTAGCCAAAACAGGGATGTCTGGGCAGACAGAAAACACTTCTGATATTTCTACTGCCTTTTTTTTTTTTTTCTTACTGATTTTTTTCTCCATCCTCTCTCACTTTCTGTACACTTCAGATTCAGTCCTCATCCATAGCTGTTAAATTCCCTTCCTTTACTTATCTCGCTTGTACCATTCCTTTCCCTTTACTTTGCACTGTGCAGACTCATGATTCTAAGAGAGCAAGGCCACCTACTTCTTCCCTCTCAAAAAAATCCCTGTGTTTTTCCTTACCCTGTGTGTTCCTTGTCCTGTGTTGTTCCTTCAACTTGTATAACACCTACCTTGTCCCTGTCTTGCCTACTTGCTTTGGTTGGTCCTTGGAGCATTTGAATTGTGGTCGAAAGCATGATTGTACTAATCAAAAGCATAAAAATAGTAATAAAAGATGGTTTAATTGCTTATGATAAAGTATTATTCCAACAGTCCGAATGAAATGTTACCATTCTATGGTTGTGTTTTATTCCTAAAGAAGACTGGACCTTGGACAATGTGGATAAATGAAGCCCCAGTTTGCAATTACAGAAAAAGCTGTCAATAACAGTCCACAACTGTCACTTTTATTACCCGACTCCCCCTCCCATAACACTACCTCATTTGTAGCCATGGTAAGATGCCAAATTGCTTTATTTCCAAAGTGTATGACTACATTTTAAACAAGCCTTTGTGTGCAATATATTCCACAGTGCTTAGACTCATTAGTATTGCCTCAGCATGCATGGATTCATGACCAGCATCCCTTATTTCATATGGAGGCATCCTTTAAAGAAATTGAATGCTAGAGGGTCTATACATCAATGTTATGATGCTGTATTTTTCATGAAAGCTGTAAATAAGGTCAACAGGATAGGGATATTCCAGATGACAGAATCCCTAATAGTTTTTGAGGTGCAGCCTCTTTCCCTCTAAAAAGTCAATTTGCTTTTGACCCATGCCTATTAAAAAAGCGTACTTTGTACAGCAGAGGCAAAGCCCCATTCCAGCAGTTTTCATGGCTTTAGGTAAATATTGTTAGGATGATGTATGCAGGTCTGGCTGCCCATAGCCAAAGAAGGAAGGTAATGAGGACTCTGGATCACTGTAAGTGGCATTGTTTGACTCTGTGTTTTAGACTCTCAGATATGATGAATTCGTAACTAAGAGAGAATAAACAGCAGTGCTGGCCTTGCAAAGCTGTAATTTAGAGAGCCAAGAATGCCATTTCTGTTGCTACACATGAAAATTCAAATAGCTTAAGCTTCTTCCAAGACTTTGGACCCAATCCTCATTCCCTGGGAATCACTGGCCTCAGTGAATGGAAGGTCAGTTTCTATTTCACAATAGAAGGATTTGTAGTTTCTTCTCCCTGCCCCTGTCAGCAGCTAATCAGAGCCCGTTAGAGAAAAAGGCATCGAGCTCAGGTCAAAGGTATGAATGTGATCCAGGTCACTAGTTATGGAAGGTCACTACAACTGGGTAACAGAGAAGTAAATTGTCCACTGTACAGAAATCACCCCTCCATAACAAGAGTGTCAAAAAAAAAAGGGGGGGTGAGAAACAAAATCTAATTGGAGAAAATATAGAGGTGTGACATACTGAAGCAGATATATAGGGAATCAAATGAGACAGGCAGAACCAGAGCATAAAATCTAATAGAATTCATTACGGTTTATGGCACAGTAGGATTCTTGTTCATCTTTAATTCCAACATCCAACAGAAGCAGATCAGATATTCAAGCCAATGTAATTCTTTCTCTTAGCAATGATACAGAAAATGAGAAGAGAAAAGATAAATTAACATGGGGAATAAAAAAAAAAAAAAAAAAAAAAAAAAAAAAAAAAAAAAAAAAAAAAAAAAAAAAAAAAAAAAAAAAGGGGGAAAAAAAAAAAAAAAAAAAAAAAAAAAAAAAAAGAAAGAAAAATAAAAAGAAAAAAATTAACAGAATTAAAGTGACCTGAAAAGGACACTTATTTATATCACGAAGGATGTAGTCCCACAGTCCATCACACACCTGCTTTCTATCTCATTCTTATTAAAGTCCCTCCCTTCTGTTGCTGAGGAGGTTATATCTTGTAACTGTCCCTAAAGCACAAGAGAACAGGCTAACAAAAAAGGGTTAGCACTAATAACAAGAAAGGTTTCTGTCCCCATTGAGGAATTCTCATTGTATTGATCAGTTGGTCCATAGCAACTTGAGAAGTTATTTCTTTCAAGAGACAAATGACCAGCCGGTGGACACTGAGTCTTTGCGTTGTCTGAACCTACTTTTAGTTGCAGTCCCTTTTAACAATTCTTTGATTTACTTTTTTTTTTTTTTTTAATTGTTATTATTTTTTAAAGACACTAGTCTAAAGCCTTAAAACTGAAGTTAAGTCTTTCTTTCAAGATTTTATCTCATAGCTCAGACTTTCTCTGTGAGCCCATCCCTAACTGTTTACGTTCCTTTTGTTCCGAGGTGCAGCCACATGTGCCAGGGACCATTCAGGTGGGGGAACCCACCTGCTGGGTCTTGGAGCCAGCTTGACTAGCATTTCCTTTCCACACCAAAGAAGGCACATAATCACTTTGTCACTTTCATGGCACCTAGTTTACTGCAAAGGACTTTCCCTTTTCAAGAACAGCCCCCTCCCCACCCCCCCAACTCCCCCCAGTTCCTTAATTGCTGTCTACTAAAGACCACTTGTTTTGCACTACTGATTAGCTTATATATAACACTTTGGCAAGAAAGATTTTTATATGAAATGGGCAGAATTTGTTTTACAAGATCAATCTCTTCCTTATATCTTTGGCAGTGCAGTTAGCTAATTCTATTACCAACACCACCAGCAAATGAGTATGGCAGCTTAAGCTCAGTGGTCAGTACACTATAGTGGAAAGAGGCTCAGAAGAGTTGGCCTACAAAGAAACTATTAGTGGCATTAACAGAAGTTAGACACATTAGAGGCACCATTAAATCCCTGTTTTCAGTGGATTTCAGGGTTCCCGCTGTGACTTGACTATTCACTCATCCCTTGCTCCTAAGAATCATGCACGTTTCTCAGGTTTCTATCCACACAGTAGTTAAGTCTTATAATCTCAGCCAGTCTGCTAAGCAGCTTTACAAAAGAGACAGTAACATTAGGCAGGGCCTGAAGACATCATCCCATTTGCATTCTTGTATGATTATTGCTGATGGTACAGCAAAATGAAGCAATTTTCCTACGTAACCTTTTCCCACATAATCTTCCCTCTGTTTCAGATATGATGTTAGCTTCACATCCAAGAAGGCCAAAAGTGCTTATTCCACGAGCAAGGCTTGAATCCATCTCCCTGGACACCTTCTGCATTTTAGTGCTGTCATGCAGTATCTCATTCACCACACACTGCAGTTTATGTTTATTAGAAGAATACAGGAATTTGTCCTGTTTAGGGTACTGCTTCCTGGACAGTCAAACCAGGGCCAGGTTATTTTTCCAGCTTTCATTATCTTCTGGGAAACCTTAGCTGGAGAGACAATGATGAAGAATAGTCTGCACTTTGTTAGTGCTTTTATGAATTCCTAAGTATCAATAGCAAAGGAATGTTGGCAAATACAAGTATAGCCTTATAAGAGTGTTTTGCTGGAGTTAATACTCCCATGGAGTAGATGAATAATGAAAGCAGCATCTTCCAAATTATGGTGATGAACAAAGTCAAGAGTACTGTCAGCTCCTCTGCCACAGTTTGGATAATTTTCTCAAGTCAAATCAAATCACTTCCTTGAGTCTCAGTGTGTGCTTAACAATATTTCAGCACCTTTTAAAGCTCATGGGCATCTGTAGTTAAGGAGTACTAAACACTTACAACAGAAGTGGATTGGAACAGACATGTCTAGGTGTTAAACTACCGAGATTTATTTTAAACAAAGATTTGGATAAAAAGCTGTCACACAGTTCTTTGAGCCAAGTGGAAGTCTTTCAAAAAGCCTACTGTCTGGTTGGCTGCATATTCTGCATTTTATCTGTAACCCAGTAAACCAAAAATTACTATAATTTGCATGGCCTTCTTATGTCCTAACAACAAGAATAAAGTCTTATCCTAATAGCAGTTCAGTCTTTGTTGGCATTTGGCATTAGATTTCCTAATGTGTCCCTTGGAGCTCTTCCAAAGAAGAAAAGAAGGGAGGAGAGAGAGACAGAGAAAAGAAGGGGGAAAGAGATAAGAAAGAAGGAGAGAGGAAAAAAAAAATTATTTACATTATTTCTTTGTTTTAATCAATTCTCTCTAACATTGTACACAATGAACTACAGGGTTTCAGTGGTAAATGCTGAAATATTATAAGCAGCTCAAATGGAGGTGGATCCTTCCCATCTGTCATGGACTGCAACCGAGCACTATAACAGAAAAGTGATATTAGTTTCAAACTGAAAATAAATCATCAAGCCAAGTCTGTATCTCTAATCCTACCTACAATGCCCTACCAGTGACCTTCCCATTGCCAAGACAAATCATATTCTATACAGAATTCATAAATTCATTCTTCATGCTAGCTTATTTTGGGCCTCCTTGGGGGAGAAAAAAGAAATAACAAAACCTCAGATACGTCACACTGAACCCACTACATTAATGTTTCAGACTTTGGCAATGTTAAGGATCTCTCCATCACAGTCTAGCCAGGGTAATTTCATACTGAAGATCTCTAAATTTGTCTACTAGGATTTTGTAAGAGAGAAGACATTAGGAGCTAATGACTGTCCCTGAAGCACTAATAGTGTAAACAGAAGGGAAAATAATGGAACCATGCTTCAGACATGGATGAGAAACACAAAGATATTCTTTCACAGGTAAAAGTGTAAGTGCAAAGACAACTTCCACATAGATTTAGCATCCTTTTCCAAGGCCTAAGCAGGTGCACTTGCAGGGATAGAAAAATCCACTTAATCAAGTTTACTCAGCAACCCCCCCTGAATTCTGTCATATGAGGCAAGATCAAAGCTGCTTCTCTGTTCCACACAACTGATTCAGGCCAAGCTAGAATGATGTTTGAAGTCAGAGATTCATCCTGCTATCATTTTCGTGTCAAATGAAGCCCATTATGTATAATTTTCTTTCATAAATTAAATTGCTCTGATTAGTTTCTATGTTAGTTGTTTGAAAAAAGACAAGCACTAAACACACCAGCAGTTGGAATTTATTGGGAGAAGAAAACAACAACTTCCTTATTATTTTAAGAAAGTCTCATCAATGGTCCAGAAAAGGGAAGTGAAAAAGTGTTCTGCACAGTGGGATATTACATGAAAATAAAGTATTTCTGCTATGTTGTCTTGCTTTAACACATGGTTTTTAGAGTGGGAAACAACTAAAGTTTCTCACAGACGGCAAATAAAAATCACAGACACACAGGAAAAAAGAAACAGGCTTGAGGTATCTATTGTGCCTGAAAAGAGAAGTGCCCCAAAGTGCAGGCCTTTAAAAAAAAATTCTTTATGTGACAAGGTCCAAGGCCAAACAAGATGTTTGTGTTTGAATCTGGGAAAGGACTCAGGCTTCCCAGATCCAGAACTTAAACAAATGATTTGTCTTTGTGTGCTTCTGAAAATGCTAATTTGCACATACAAATTACTAGTGTGAACTCTACGTCCATACATATCTGTGAGAGCAAATTTAGAGGTTGCTTTCCCAAAGTTAACTCATTAAACCAAACTTAGAAGGAAGCCTCCATACAAAAGGTACGTTTCTGAATATGAAGAATCACAATTTCTAATCAGTTTCATTGATGTTCAGTGTTTCTGGTTACCATAGAAACTGGCACGCACAATAAATGGTGTTTTGTTTAATCAGTCATGAGAAAGAAGTCTGGGCATGATGAATCAGACTGAATCAGAAACAGTTTCCTTTACTCCTAATCAAAATAACTTTAATGTAACTATAGGACAATTCAAGTCAAAGAGACAGGATCAGGCCACAAAATTCCGATCTTGATCTCGTTTGCAAACACTTCTCTCAGATGCTCAGATTAAAGTTTTACTTCTATTTCAAAGACAGGATTTTATGCAGGACAGGATTTAGTTCAAGGTTCAGATTTTATCTCATTTATACTGTAAGTAGTTTTCATGAAGCTGAAGTCCACCAGAGACAATAGATGTTCAGAGCCAAAAAAATTCAAAACAATTTCACGTACAGCTGGAAAAAATACACGAGAGGATAATTCTTTAATTAAATAGGGAAAATGTCCCAGGCTTAATAACAATGCAAGGAGAATTTCCTTACTCACAGTTAATGCTTCGATGGGCTGGAGTTTGCTTTGCAACAGTGGAAAAGAAGTACAAGTAATACATAGTTTCATATTTTTTAAGGAGAAAGACAAAAACCCATGTAAACTGAAGGGTCCTGAGGAATAGGGGGGGTTTCCAACTTAGCCATTCTTAGAAAACAAGTATAAAAGTGGCATTCATGTGGCCGGCCCTAAACCAGTTGTAGACTTGAAAAGGATTACCTTTGATGTATAAAGATCAAAAAAAGCTTCTTTTTTTTTTTTCAAGTAATAAGATCTCTCTCAGATGGATTTCAGTAATTTGAACATGTTTTCCATAGCATGGTAATAAAAATAAAACAATGCAGTAAAACAACTAGGACTAAGCCAGTCACTTGAATTCTTAAGGGAAGGTCAAACAAACTTACAGTTGGTGTTTTAGTGTAGCAGATATACATCATGAAAAATTAGGAAAGCAATGTGTGCAATAAGACTTGAAATAATTTTGCAGCTGTGGTGAAATAATTTTGAGCTTGATCAAGTGGCCTGTGATATAACCAGAACTGTAGCATTTTTTTTCCAGAATGTCCCTTTTTTAAAGGAGTTTTGGGAACATGGGTGGAGAAGGAATATAATGGGGGAGGGAGGTAGTGTTGGTTTTTTGTGGGGGTCCTTTTTTTTCTTTTGTCTCTTCCCAGTTCCTGCTCAGGCTATACCATGTACTTCAGTCCCTTCTCTTTTTAATTGTACCATGTCTTTCTCTATCTTCACTCCCAAAGGCACTAAAACCCCAATCTAAAGATTACCATACTTTCCCACACTCCCCCTCAACCCCCTTTTAATTGGGTATTTGATCTTAGGCTTTCCAAGCCAAGCCAAAAATAGTGTCCTGTGATAGGACAAGGGGCAACGGATACAAACTGGAACACAGGAGGCTTCACCTTAACATAAGGAAAAACTTATTTACTGTGAAAGTGATGGAGCACTGGAACAGGCTGCTCAGAGAAGTTGTGGAGTCTCCTTCTCCAGAGACTTTCAAGACTCATCTAGATGCATTCTTGTGTGGGCTGCCCAGAGAGGTTGTGGAGTCACCTCTGGAGATTTTCAACACCCATATGTATGTGTTCTTGAGTGACCTGCCCATGGTGATCCTGCTTTAGCAGGGGAGTTGGACTCAGTGATCTCTGGAGGCCCTTTCCAACCTCTAGCATTCTGTGATTCTATATTAGAGAACATCTCCTTGCACACACTTTATGGATGGATGGGTGGATGGATGGATAGATAGATAGATAGATAGATAGATAGATAGATAGATAGATAGATAGATAGACAGATAGACAGACAGACAGACTGATTGATTGGTAAGATAAAAAGAGGCCCAATGTGAGACAGTGGTAGAAGCAGGAAAAGCACCCTGTGATTCTGACACTAAGAACCCTTTCTACCCACAGTGTAGAGTCTACAGAGGTGGTTTATAAACTTCCTAGGGCTCTTCTGTTCAAGGCAGGACAAGTGGAAGTGAGTGCTCTCAAATGTTGTGCCAAAGCCCAGCAGAAATACAAGAGCAGAAAAAAAAATGGCTGTGACTGTCAAAGTCATGTTCCCTGTGGATGGCACCTTGGTAATCACAGCACGTTGAACTGCTTTATTTTAACATACTGGTAGTGGGTTATTTCCCATGAAATGAATGACTCTCTTCAGCCAAACATTTCTGTTTTCTGCCTTTTGTTTAAATCCTGCAATGGCTCCCATTACTATCAATAGTAAGTGCAGGGAAACACCTGTACGTTTACTCATTTCATTTAATCTGTTCAGTTCGGTTACAGAACACAATTTCCACTGCTGTCTTTGCTTTTTACCTAATTTTCCATCTGAGCTGGCAGAAGATCAAGAAGGTCAAATGATTTGCTCAGGGTCACGTAATGAGTCAGAATCTCGAGCCCAGATTAAATCCAGGATACTCCCTGGCTCCAGCACATGGGACTTGTCTACTCAGTAAACCGCATGAGTTCCAGCTGTTTTCCCTCCTCACATGAACTGAATAATGAGGAAGTTAGCAGAGAATCTGTCTGAAGTAGAAATTCAGCCAGCAGCAGGCTTTCTGTAGTCAAGTGCTGGATTGACAGCAGGGTTACAGCAGTATCCAGAACTGCCTGCTATCTAGTACTATTCTTTTTGTTTCTTATCCCCTCAAATACCTGTCCTTTTTTCTTTCTTTCTTTCTTTTTTCTTTTATTTTATTTTCTTTTTTTTTTTTTTTTTACTTGCAGTTATCCAAGAAATAAAGAAAGGGATTTTTAAAAATCTTTGTTATCACATGTAATCTCTGAAGACAGAAACAAACATACAAAACTGACTTAACCACAGAACACTTCCTGCAGCCACTGGAGCTCAGGCTTTTATTCATTCAGTGCATGAAGAAGATGCATCACTATTAGGTAAAATCACAACGTGGGAGAAGCCTGATCTAGCTGAATTAAAAGCAAGAGTCAGTGTATTAAGTAATCACCACAGATACCAATCAAACTTCATGGCAGATTTAGAGAGCTCCTACAGATCAGGGATTCCTGAAGGAAAAACTAAGAGTACATATAATTTCTACTGTAGTAAGGGGGGAGCATTAGGAAATTGCCAAAGCAGCTTGGAGGTTTCAATTTCTGGAACCTCTTGTTAGTAAATTTGAGCTTAAAGCAAATAAGGCAATGGCTGAAACTTAACTTTCTTGGAAAACCTCTATAATACTGAAATAAAAGGGAGTTAGGGGATCCAACGCAACTTTACTATCAGTGCAAGTTCTGTAGCAGCCTAGAGAACTCAGGTGTGCTCTATGTAAGTAATCAGTTACAGTGTTTATTTAAATTAAATGCTATGCCTAATATGAAGGCGGCTGAATACTTTTGAAGAAAAACATGTATGTTACAACAGGATGGATGAGGAACTCAACTCCTGTTTTGTTCATCAGCAGTGTCAGCTTAGGTAACTATTTGAACAGGCTACTGGTCACACTTCCCTTGCTATCTGATGTCTTACAGGCCAACAGTGCCAGGTGATCATGGAGACATTACAGACTTCCCCATCTCTGAACAACGTTATCTGTTACAAGATACAAGGGATACAAGTATCCTATGGAGGAATGTAAGTCTGAGCAAGTCCAAGGTACTAAAAACATACAGACGTTTTGGCCAGTCTAGCTCTTACCACCTTGACTTTCTCAGACACTCATCTTTGACCCTGGCATGCATTCAGTAAATTCTCCTTAAACAGTCATCCAAATAGTCAAGCACAGACCTAGGAACACTTCAGCACCTGGACTGTAGTCAACCCTGAATTCGTTAGTCCTACCACCACCATGATGCTCCTATTGCTGACAAAATTCCACATGCAGAAATCAAACTGGTGGGGAACCACCCTCAGAGAAAATACACTGTCCCCTTGAGAAGCTACTTTGCGACCACATTGTACATATGGCTCTCTGCGTGGTGCTTGATGTGCAACTTAACCTTGGTTTCCATCAGTTGTGAAACTGCTTCCTGCACTCTGATAGTGCAGAGGCTCTAGAGTGCACCACTTAAGAACAGACACAGAAAACCTGCAGCTAGAAAGAACACCTCCAGTGCACTAAGCATAGATACATCCTATGTGATCCTCCTCTAAGACCTCAAAGGCTGCTCTTTGTCACCTACCAACCAGGTTATAACAACGCAGTACACCAAGCATGAAGGTGTGCTGCCCACCTAGAGAATACCAACAATTCAAAATGTAGCACTGCCTGTACTCTGAAATACCTGTCATGAACATACTAAACATGTCCTTACCTTGGCATCTGGTGGAATGATGAATACAGTTCAAGACCATTTATTTTTAAAGATAGGGTGCTCCGCAAGTCATTAGCAAGATGCATAAAATTATTTTATATATCCTGCGAGTAAAGATTGACTGATAACTTCACTACTTTAAAAAAAAAAAGCCCTCAAACTTGATTATAACAAGGACATTTAACCATCTGTAAGAATACTCTGGGTCACTGACACAGGCCTCCAGAATGATTTCTCTCCAGAAGGGAAGTGTGCTGTCTTCTCTATGTTTACGTTGCACTTGCCTGACCTTGTTTTCTCTAAGCCGAAGAAAGATGACTGTGCATGACCCCTGTGCATTTGCATATCTCTGTGTTCGTGTCTGTATGGATCTGTGCATATGTTTGTGTGCTAAAAGCTTGACGGATGAATTGACTGCGTGCAGGCTTTCTCCCAGGGAAGGCACCCAGAGAGAAAACCAGACGTGCATAACAGACACAACGCACCTGGCTTAACGTATGGTGGGAAAGGCCTCCAGAGATGAGTGTAACACCTGATTCTCTCTAGAACAAGCCACCACATTCCATCCATCTATAGTTAGCCCATACCAGTTGCCCCATCACCCAATGGTCCCTCTCCAGGTGGGTCCATGGATCAGGAAAAGGAGAGAAGACCCATGGGTTGAAATGAAAACAGATTAAATGAAACAGCCAAACTAATACATATATAAAGTGTACAAAATTATACAGCAGTCATTATGTACAGCAGTCATATTGAAAGGGAAAACAGTCCTCAGGAGCAGAATGGTAGGCATTGGAAGAAGAAGGAGAAGCCTGGCCCTCAGTAAACTTCTCCCTTTAAGGCAAGCATGATGTTTATGGCCTGGGATATACCTGTGAGCCATCTCTGGTCATCATCCTGGCTTTTGTTCCTCCCAGCTTCATTAAGTTCTTGGCTGACTCGAAACTGCTAATGGCCTGCAGACCATGATTGGTCTATGACTAGACACCAGCAAAACCAGGACAACATAGAATCATAGAATCATAGAATGGTTAGGTTAGAAGAGACCCCAAAGATCATCCAGTTCCAACCCCCCACCATAGGCAGGGACACCTCCCACTAGAACAGGTCACTCAAGACCTCATCCAGCCTGGCCTTGAACACCCCCAGGGAGGGAGCAGCCACAACCTCCCTGGGCAACCTGTGCCAGTGCCTCACCACCCTCACTGTGAAGAATTTCTTCCTAACATCCCATTCAAATCTCCCCTCCACCAATTTGAACCCATTCCCCCTTGTCCTGTCATTACAAGACCTTGTGAACACTCATGGAGAATCCTAACAGGACAACATCTTACATCTGCCACAGAGTTACACAATAAAGGTCAACTTCAGAATTTCTTGCAAGTTTACACAAACAAAATTAACTCTTAAGAAGGCTTTTGGAATTTAACATTATGAATATAAAAATATGAAACTCAGATCTGAGGCTGACAATGGCCAACTCAGAGATGCACAAAGCTCTCAATCATGGAATATGAAGTAAATGTTCATTTTCATATTTCTTTCATGATCATCTATGCCGCAGTTATTTCCAGTAGTACTACTTACACTTTGCTTTGACAATCTGAATTTGTCTAAGGTGGAACATCATATTAATGTCAGATAAAGTAATTTTTAAAAAACGTGAGAGACAAGTACACTGTTTAAGAGATGCTTTATACTGGCACTGAATAGCTCTGCTATAAAGAAAATATACACATTTTACTCATGCAAAATAGTTGGCCTGTTTGCCAAACATAGGTAGCACCTTAGCTGTGATCAGAAACCCTAAATGGACAGAAAATCGAGTGGAAATTATTCTTATTACACTGCTGTAGTTTAAATGTAATTTCAATGCACTTAAAGGCTATTTTATGTTGTTAGAGCTCTGCAAAGGTTCCTTAAATGTAAATGATAGCAACACCTAAATGTTCCAAATGCTTTTCTTTTTAAAATTACTCATCATCTCTTCTGGGGAGCTAATTAATCAAGCAACACAAAACAGATGGATATGTGCTTTCTTTTGCTGCAGAAGAAGCACTTATCACATTTAACAGAAGTTATTCTCAATTCATGCTGAAAGGGAGAGCCAGAAAAGGAAGAGCAAGCCAGTTTTGATTGTAGTCCATCAGCTATACTGTTGCTAGCTCTCAGGATTTTATTGCACCTAACATCTCTTCATGTTTTGGTTCAGGCCTCAGCTGATGTAATTCTGGGTCAGCATGTGACCTTTCTGGAGGAAAGCTTGTCAGTGTGACTTGGGTGCATTCTGAAGACTCAAAAACAAGAAGTCAGATAAAAAGAACTTGGTAAGTATGGCAGCTTCAAATTCTCATGACTTAAGCAAACTCCATGACGCTTTGAAGGCTGACTTATGGGCAGGAGAGGAGAAGCTTACACTTGTGGTTGGCAATGCTGCTGTTATTTTAGAACTAGTAGCACCAGCAAGCTACTTTGAGAAAATTTAGCACTCATAGCTGACAGAGAGGCAAGGTGCCTTGCCTTCCGGAACCCCTGGAACAGCACAAAGTGAACAAATCTCAACATGACCCCCTGCAGGGACCCTTTTTCCAAAATGGCATCTGACCTGACATTTCCACTTTGGCAGAAATGCTTCTGGAGAGCTCATGCTGACACATCAGAGTTATCCTTACAGAAACTGCGGAGGGTTTTGTTGGTGGTTTGTTTTTTTTTTAGAGTCAGGACACAGCATTTCCTATTTCCTAACAAAATCTCTCTTGGAAGCCCTGGATTTCCGGATCATGTGGACTCAGGGATGTCCTTCCACTCTCCCTTCCCCTTCCAGATAGAGTGGGATAGATGTGTGTTATGCCTTACTTGCAGATACAGACCATTCAATCGGATTCAGATGATTCTCATTCCACCCAAGATTTTACACACAGAATACTCTTTGCCTACAAGTAAAACTTTCATTATTTATGACTACTTTGTAGCAGGCACACAAAATTCAATGGTTTTGTTTGCAAGAAGTTTTCAGCTGTCCTCTAAGTGAAATCACTTTTTTGAAGTGGCCGAGTTGCGCATCAAGAAACAAGAATTGTAAATAAGGAAGTACTTTGACTAGTGCAGAAGATTGATACAGCACCTGACAGCTTTCATTACGTAAATCTAATTTATTTCAGCAAACAAGTGACTGGAATCATGCATCATTTCTGAACGAGCTGACCCTCAGGTTTACATGGTTGGCTGATATGGGTTTGAAAACAGGAAGCTCCAGCTGTAACATGAGTGACCCAGACAGCAAAAAGCTAGACACCACACTAAATTGGAAGGCAGGAAGTCAAAGTTCATGCTCATACCACAAACAATACAAAAATAATAAAGTTCCTCTGAGATACATTTGGCAAAGCCAAATGTCATTGTAAGGCATAACATATAAAAGAATTGGTAATATAAATGTTTACAGAAAAACAGAGCAAAGGATTGTTGATAAATTACCAGCAGCATTCCAAAGAGCTAATCCATCTGCATATATTTTCATAAACACTGTCTGTACCCTGTAAACTGCACATCAGCTCTAACAGGATGCCTCGCTCCCCGAGGTTCTGTTAACTAGTCAATTCAAAAGCCCTGAGTTGTCATTTTTTAAAAAAATTCTTTGGTTTCCTAAACCTTGATTTTAGTTCCCTCTCAGCTCCTGTGCACTCCTAGAGACTCCATTCCTTTAGGGACTTGGTTCCCAGTCCTCTTACACTCTCTCGTAAAGCACTTTTTACTTCTCTAAGGACCTGCTTTTCAGCATGTTTGATCTCTCTCTTGAGTCTTCCACAGGCTCACAGCAAGCCCTTACAGCCCACATCCAGAAGCATCACGTCCTGTTTGCATCAGAGCTCCCCAGCGATTTCCCCAGCAACTACACTTGGTCTGTTGCTGTTTTCTGGGGACTCCATTTCTACACAGACTGTATATAGCCAAGTATATTTGTCTAGAGTAGAGTGATCTTTTGATCTTAAGGACAGAATAAGGCAGAATAGAAGAAAATATGCACCTCTCACGGGTGCCAGCTTTGCAATCAGCAATAATGCAGCTGAGGCAGAGTCCTGAGTGAATTACACCTGAGGAACTGGTACTTGCCAGAGGCATGACAAAGACCTACACAGATCCCTAAACGAAGGAGTTCGACTCTGCACCAAGCTTGCAGCAGTTTCACTTAAATTTTCCTAATTTCACTCTAGAGGAAATACTGGAAGTTTAAAATTTAATTATATGTACATTTAATCTCTCTGGTAATACAGTTAATTCCTAGACTCCTGTTCTAACTACCGGCTATGTACTCCAGATTCATTCTAGGACACCTCTGCATCGTGTTCTGTAACCAAATTTGCTGCGATCTGTCCTGTAGCCTTGCACTCAAAAACTTGAAAGGCAATTTCTGCCTCCATCTCTCCAAAGAATAACTATTACCTCCATTATGTCTATAGAGAACATAATGGTTAGTATCAATGGTGTCCTATATATTCTATATGAAACACTTTTCCCCTGCAGCGGTAAAGGTGCTATAGTCTGCAGGCACAAAGCTGCCTGAGAAGGTAACATTTCTGGTGTCACACATGCGCAACAGATCACAGCTGATCTCATCCTTTATTTTACCACATAAACAACGTCGGTATTTTCCACAAATCTTGCTCAGTGAACTTTTTCTCAGAAGTTCCTTTTTCATCTTGTTTGCCATTTTGCTTTCCCACTTCTCCTGTTTATTCCCTTCCCTTCTCTGCCGCAGTCTTTGTAAAATACTGAACCAAGTCAGTGCTCAGCACACACACACACACACTAATGACCTACTGAGGCCAAGGGGTACCTTCAGCACATCCAGGCACAGTATGTCTTGTTGAATAAATTTCTGTTTAGGCATGTGGGCAAACTCTCCTAAACTGCAACATAAGAGAAAAGAAAAACTGAGACATGAAAGACCGAAACAAAATATGTTTTATGAAGGTTTTCTTTTTATTGAATACCTCTTTTCATCTTAGTTTTGGCAATTTCTGTATTAATTTTTTTTTTTAAATAAGGTTTTAACATTTGAAACCCTAGAAAAGTACTGTTCATTCACCTGAGAGCTACCAATACTGCAAACCACATCAATTCAGAAGCATTCTAAAGGCTTTCTTTCTGCTAAGTTGCTGGATTGTGTGGAAGCCATTATTGCACACCACCATCATTACCAACAATTTTATTCACAATAGATGTCAAAGCACTTCAAGGAAATTCAAAACCTACAAAAATAAAGAGTTAAGTTCACTTGGTCGTTGATATGACACTGTAAATGAAAAACTGAAAGTCCCCTAGGATAGGGTCTGCACTTTGAAGATAATCTAACATTTTACATTCTGAAACTTGGTATACTTATAATAAAATAATGAATCTGTTCTTCAAAGTCAATTTTACTGCCACCATTTATTATTAATTTTGTTAGGACAACTGCTGAACCACACTGTTAGCTGGCACAATAGTGTAGTGGAGAAACTGAGCCAGTTTTAAGTGTGAGATAAAGTTGTACCTGCATGTACAGTGATCTGTGGTGAAAACACAGTCATGCAGACCTCTGAAAACCAAACACATTGTTCTGGAGTTGGCTATTCAAAACCCAGCAATCATTTTAGAGCTTCAAGCACTCAGGCTGAGCTTAAAATGTGAAATAAATTGAAGATCTAGGGACAGAATTTTTTAATGTGTTATCACAACACATGTTGCACAGTATTAAGGTAAATGAATATGCTGGGAAAAAAAAGAGCTTTCAGTAAAGTATTCAGTGCAACCTATTTTATCCAAATTAAATGCTAGTTTTGTATTCTCTCATATAATTTTTAGAGTTTATATGGTTTCTCTAAAACTTTTCTGATTTATTTTTGGTGCTTTAAACCTTTATTTCCACTCAATTCCACTTAAAATAAGAAAAAAAAAAGTCTACAGTTTGGGGGAAGGGGGAAGGAGGGGAATGAAAAGAATTGTCAAAATGGGAAAACATATTTAATAACAGGTTTACTCTGACTTACATTCGGTGGTTTTACATTTTGCAACCTAAATTGTGACACAGCTTCGATTTGTTTCCTCACTCAAGTAATTTAAGTTGCAATACTGTTTCCTGACTTTGCAATTTCAATTTGCTCATTTTTCTCAGACTCATCTTTCCTCCTCATAGTGAAGGTCTACAGAATCACTCAAGTATTCCTTATCCATGTCTCAGATCAGATCAGTGAGCATTAACACAGAATGTTCTCTATGTTACCTCGTTTGGCATTAAGAGATGCGTTTAGGAAGCGAAAATTATTATTGTTCTCTGCTCAGCCATAGTGATAGGTTACTAAACATCACTTCGTGGGGAAAAGAAAAAGCTTTTTGCTAGACAAATCAGGTATTTAAATTTTGTTCTAGCATTTTCAGAATTTTCTAATCATGATTTTGTAATTCTAGACATCCATACACAATAAGGATGTAGGGTAAGTAACTCAAAGGTAAATCAACATTACACTACCGAGAGTCTTGGTTCAGCACTGATAGATACATAGATAGTAGATTTCATATCTATTTAGTATCAAAGATGTCTTAGAGGTTTGCAGTCACTGCATACAGTACTCTATACAAATATGTGATTCCCTCTCATACACTAGTGGGACAGCTTCAATATAATAATGTATTATTATTATTATTATTATTATTATTATTATTATTTAGGTAAGAGCAGGCTTTTGCACATACACATATACACTAAGATACCACCTACAGTTACATCATAGAGTATGATCTATAATCTGCCCTCAAGCACAAGGTCCTTTAGAGGTCCCTTCCCACCCAACCCATTCTGTGATTCTATGAACATCCAGTAGGGTTTATTATTTATCTGTACACAAGCAGCTATATTTACATGCTCTTCCTTTAGACCACTGGTGGCTGATAGGACCACTGGTCCTATTTTGTGATATTTCCAAAACCCAATGAATAGTTTGCTAGCTTTAATGTACAAACTATCAAAACAAATCCCATCTCAGCAAGGCCAGTGCAGTGTGTGCAGGAGACAACCCTGCCAGGCCACTTGTAGTTACTTCTCACTGTAGGCCTTGGGCTACTTGTTGGCAAGAAAATTTCACCTACACCAGGTCACCAGGTCTTACTATCTCCATCCCAGTATCTGCAAACTCCTGTAAGAAACCTCTCATCTCAGCCCTGCAGGAGAGTGCCAGCAGGGTAGAAATCCCCTTCTGAGATTCTTAAGGTAAATCACATGTTTTTTCCCCCACAAGCCAGCATGATTTGAACCTAGCATCTTCACACTCCAAAAGCATCTCTGTCCCTCACTTGCCCAAATGAAGCAATTCAATAACTAGCAGATGTGCAAACAAGCTCTTAGTGCATTCACAGAATCACACAATCACACAATTAACCAGATTGGAAAAGACCTCTGAGATCATCAAGTACAACCTATCACCTAACCCTTCTAATTAACTAAACCATGGCACTAAGTGCCTCATCCAGCCTCCTTTTATCCACCTTCAGGGATGGGGACTCCAACACCTCCCTGGGCAGCCTATTCCAATGTCAATCACTCTTTCTGTGAAGAACTTCTTCCTAACATCCAGCCTAAACCTGTCCTGGCACAGCTTGAGACTGTGTCCTCTTGTTCTGTCACTGGCTGCCTGGCAGAAGAGACCAATCCCACCTGGCTACAACCTCCTTTCAGGTAGTTGTAGAGTGCAATGAAGTCTTTCCTGACCCTACTCTTCTCTAGGCTGAATAACCCCAGCCCCCTCAGCTGCTCCTCACAGGGCTGTGCCCCAGCCCCCTCACCAGCCTTGGTGCCCTTCTCTGGACACATTCAAGGCACCTCAACATCTTTCTTAAATTGAGGGCCCCAGAACTGGACACAGTATTCATATTCAAGGTGTGGCCTGACCAGTGCTGAGTACAGGGGCAGAATAACCTCCCTGCTCCTGCTGGCCACACTGTTCCTGCTCCAGGCCAGGATGCCATTGGCCTTCTTGGCCACCTGGGCACACTGCTGGCTCATGTTGACCAGTACCCCCAGGTCCCTCTCTGCCTGGCTGCTCTCCAGCCACTCTGTCCCCAGCCTGTAGCACTGCATGGGGTTGTTGTGGCCAAAGTGCAGAACCCAGCACTTGGACTTGTTAAAACTCCTGGCATTGGACTGTGCCCATCTGTCCAGCCTGTCCAGGTGCCTCCTACCCTTTAACAGATCCACATATGCTCCTAACTTGGTGTTGTCTGCAAACTTACTGATGGTGAACTCAATCCCCTCACTCACATCATCAGTGAAGATATTAAACAGGACTGGTCCCAGCACTGATCCTTGGGGCACACCACTAGTGAGTGGCTGCCAGCTGGATGTGGCTCCATTCACCACCACTGTCTGGGCCCAGCCGTGCAGGCAGTTCTCGACCCAGCACAGAGTGCCCCTGTCCAAGCCATGGGCTGCCAGCTTGGCCAGGAGTTTGCTGTGGCAGACTGTCAAAGGCCCTGCTGAAGTCCAGGTAGACTACATCCACAGCCTTCCCCACATCTACCAGGTGAGTCACCTGGTCATAAAAAGAGATCAGGTTGGCCAAGCAGGACCTGCCCCTCCTAAATCTGTGCTGGCTGAGTCTGATCCCCTGGTCATCCTGTAGGTGCCCTGACATTGCACTCAGGATGATCTGTTCCATTATCTTGCCTGGCACTGAGTTCAGACTGACAGGTCTGTAATTTCCTGGGTCCTCCTTCTGACCCTTCTTGTGGATTGGCACACTGGCCAGCTTCTAGCTTTCAGGGACCTCTCCAGTGGGTCAAGACTGTTGATAAATGATGGAGAGTGGCTTGGCAAGCTCATCTGCCAGCTCTCTCATCAACCTGGAATGGATTCCATCTCGTCCAGTAGACTTGTGAGGATCCAAGAGGCTCAACAGATCCCTAACTGCTTCCTTCTGGATTACAGGGGGGCTGTTCTGGGCCCACCTACCAGCTCAGGAGGCCATTCTACTGGTATGTTCCCCACTCTCTCAAAATGCTGCTCTCCATGAACTTGTCAGGATCTGCTGCACATAGCTTGAAGAACAGTCTCAGGCAAAATGTACATCTTTACAGCAGAATAACGTGACTTGGGAGGAGATGCCCACTCAAAATAATGAGAATACGTCCTTTTCCATGCACTGAAAAACAGCACTCCAAGTTTTGGGTAAGAATTGGTATAAATCATAATCATCATATTTAATGAACGGGGCAGCTTTGTCCCACTTTTTCCCTTACATAAAATATATAAACATCCAAGTGCTTATTTTTTTTAATTTTTTTTTTTTTTTTTATTTCAAACAGTCTCCCTGGAGCAAGTCCAGAGGAGGGCCACGAAGATGATCAGAGGACCAGCTCTGCTATGAGGCTGAGAGAGTTGGGGCTCTTCAGCCTGGAGAAGAGAAGGCTTCCAGGAGACCTCATAGTAGCCTTCCAGTATCTGAAAGAGGCCTACAGGAAGGCTGGGGAGGGACTATATACAAGGTCTTGTAATGAGAGGATGAGGGGTAATGGGTTTAAACTGGAAGAGGGGAGATTGAAACGGGATGTTAGGAAGAAGTTTTTTCCAGTGAGGGTGGTGAGACACTGGCACAGGTTGCCCAGGGAAGCTGTGGCTGCTCCCTCCCTGGATGTGTTCAAGACCGGGTTGGATGAGGTCTGGAGCAACCTGTTCTAATGGGAGGTGTCCCTGCCTATGGCAGGGGGTTGGAGCTGGATGATCTTTGAGGTCCCTTCCAACTTGAACCATGCTATCATTCCTTATTTTATTTCTCTCTGTATCCTTCCCCATAAACTGCAAAAACATTCAAAAATTAATATCAGTTAAAATACACAAACCAGCAAAGTTCTTGCTTCAGCTGTTGGAAAGGACTATTCCTAGGCACGTGTACAGCACAAAGCACACTTCACAGCTGGCTCCAAATCCCAGCAAAGTCCACTTTGAAACAGAGATTTGAAGTACTAAGCATTTAGCAACAATGCTTAGACAGCAGCAGCAGTGTGTCATTTAGCTCTGATTTGAGACCAAAATGCTTTCAGCAGACAAAGATTGGTGCTGCCCTTTTTCAAGGACAGGGAGAAGAGTTTTTATAAGTTATTAAATCAGAAGAAGTGAGTTCCCCAGGAATATAGGGCAAGATCAGATGAGTCCAACAGCTCTTCTTCACATGTGCTGTATCCATCAAAGGAAGAGGAGGCCCAACCTGCCAAGCAAATGTTTTATATTGAGCTGGAGGGTTCCAAATGTCTCACAACGGTGTCAGATAAACAAAAGGAGACACAAGAAGGTGACAGGGAAGCTCTCACTCAAGTGTTGCTTCTGTTTCGAAGATGAGTGACAGACAAAGCATTTTTCCCCCATTTAACAACACAAAGAAATCACAGACTGCTCAAGTTAAGACACCTCAGTGAAATATCAATGCTGTGCAAAATCTTTACCAAGATAAAGTGTACATTTATATTGTGAATGTAAAAAAAAAATTTTTAAAAAAGCCCAATCAAAATGGCACCCAAAAAAATTATATTTCTGACAGTAACTTTTACTAAGACAAACGATACCATATTAAGAATATTGCAATTATTTCATTAAATATTAACCTTCAGAGACCATGGAGATCTTCCACTCATCAATTTAAAGTCTTTTCTGCTAGGAATAGTTGTATCAGTTGGTTATTCATTGATCAATGCAATTTGCAGCACATTTAACAAATTTGATGAATATAAATTTAATTTAATGCAAAATGACTACGAAAACAGATCTCTCCAGAAGGCATGTGGGATGGCAAAATCAAAAGCCAAGGGACAATTGGCAGAATATCCTTTTTTTTCCTGTAATTGATATTGATTTGAGACAGCTGAATAGCTGACACTGCTGCCTGCTTTACAACAGTTAGAACTACTTAAAAGCACCAGGCAGGGCCTATCTCACCACTTCCATGAGGAAGCAGGACAGGCTGGGGGGGAAGCTGGGGACACCCCAGAGCACCAGCCAGGGGTGTGGTGAAGGCAAGGATTGTGGTCAGGATGGGATATCAGCCCATGGGCAGACCAAGCTTGGCAGTGCCCATGTAATCCCAAGCACAAATCCAGGCTGGGCAGTGACTGGCTGGAGAGCAGCCTTGTGGAGAGGGGCTTAGGGGTGCTGGTGGACGAGGAGAAGCTCAACATGAGCCAGCAGTGTGCACTTGCAGCCTAGAAAGCCAACCAGAGCCTGGGCTGCATCAGGAGAAATGTGGCCAGCAGGTCGAGGGAGGTGATTCTCCCCCTCTACTCTGCTCTGGTGAGACCCCACCTGGAGTACTGTGTCCAGTTCTAAAGCCCCTTTTATCAGAGGGATGTGGACATTCTGGAGCGTGTCCAGAGAAGGGCCATGAGGATGCCCAGAGGGCTGCAGCACCTCTGCTATAAGAACAGACTGAAAGAGTTGGGGCTGTTCAGTCTGGAGAAGAGGAGGCTCCAAGGTGACCTTCTTGTGGCCTTCCAGGATCTGAAGGGGGTCTACAGAAAAGCTGGGGAGGGACTTCTGAGGCTATCAGGTAGTGACAGGACTAGGGGGAATGGAGCAAAGCTGGAGGTGGGGAGATTCAGACTGGATGTGAGGAGGAAGTTCTTCACCATGAGTGGTGAAAGCCTGGAATGGGTTACCCAGGGCGGGTGTTTGGGGCCACATCCCTGAAGAAATTTGCAGCCAGGCTGGCAGAGGCTGTAGGCAGCCTAATCTAGGGTAGGGTGTCCCTGGGCATGGCAGGGGGGTTGGAACTGGATGATCCTTGTGGTCCCTTCCAACCCTGACTGACTCTATGATTCTATGTAAGGGCAGGGCATGGCTGTAGCACAGCTGAAGGCAGGCACCTTACAGCACCACCGAGGCAAGAAGTCATGGTCCTGGTGGGGCCACAATGGGGTCCAGCACCACGGGTAGGGGGAGGCAAAGGCCCTGTGGAAGTTGGTAAGGGCCATTAAGGGCCGTTAGTGACCCCTGTGTCCTGGCAGTCAGTAAGACCTATCTACTGAAATAAAAAATCTGGCAATGTTCACTTCCAACAAAAAATTCCTGTGGGATGGAGGAGTCAGCAGAAGACAGACATAACCGCTACAATAAGATTCATTTTGACAGACCTACAGACTGGCATTGGGAAATTTGCTACACACATTTCCATGTTCATTTTCTGATTGTTTTTTTTTAAAGGAAACAGATTAAAGGCAAAGTCAGCCTGGGCATATCCCACAGCACCATCAGAACCTGGGCATAAATGGGAACCCTGTAAAAGCCGCAATGAAAGGTATCAAAAAGCAGTTAAATACATCACTGAACAAATTAATTTGCTTCTTTTCATGGCTATAACAATCTTCCCGATTTAAAACATAATCCTAGCACTTCCCCACTAAATAAGCCTACTCACTTCAGTAAAGTTACTGTAAATTGAAATCTAGGTGATACAGAAATCAGACATTAGTGAAACTGTTCTTGCTCCGTAAATCAGCGAATTTCCCCCCTCTACTAAAAGTGAGATTTCACAGTCAATTTAAGCTGATCTAAGACTGCACTGCTCCTGAACAGGGCAATCCAACTTCCTTTTATCTCCAGCTGCGTGTTCCCACCACTTCCCTTGTGTGGGCTCTAGAGACCATACAGCCAAAGGATAAACAAGATCAGTTCACTGATCAGGCTGAAAACTGACACTGAAAACACTTCGTTTTCTAAAGACCTGCAAACACAACTTTCTGTGACAATCTAAAGTTAACCCTCCCCAAAGCTGTGAATTTTCAGAAAGTGAATTTAAAAATTTAAAAAAAAAAAAAAAAAAAAAAAGAGCAAGAAGTGAGATGGCAGCAAAAAATCTGCCAGTCTGTTACAGGCAATCGGTGTCTCTTTTAAGAATTATTTTTATGCTGGTTTAGAAAAGCCAGGAGTCTGCACACATCCTTTTTTTTTCACAGTAAGAGTGGTCAGGCACTGGAATGGGCTGCCCAGGGAGGTGGTTGAGTCACCAGCCCTGGATGTGTTTAGAAGTCCTTTGGATGTGGTGCTTGAGGATATGGTTTCAGGGTGAACTTTGTAGAACAGGGATAACGGTTGGACTTGGTGATCCTGAGGGTCTTTTCCAAATGGAATGCTTCTGTGATTCTGTGATTCTGTGATCCTCACGTTCAAGAAACCAACAGTTCAAATGAAACAAATTAGAGCAAAAGGCTAATTTTGAGAAATGTATTTCAAATCTACAAATATTTAGCTCACAAGACAAACACAGCCCAAGGAAAAACAAAAACAAAATGAAGAAAAAGAGGGGGAGGGGGGAAAGATTATCCAAATGTTGTCATTTTCCTTTTAATTTTTCTTTACTATTTTTCTTGATCGTTTTACAGTTTTGTGCGTTTTTAACCTGGCACTAGAGCATTTAGTCTGGTTTGTTGGTTTGTTTTTTGTTGGTTTTTTTTTAATCAGGTATTTTTAGCTAATCCTGCTTGTAAAGTAATTAGGAAGCTCTTCTTTGCCCTCTTCCCAGTCTATTGTGTTCGTTAGATTTTTATCTGTGTGGTATCGAGATAATAAGCATACTGTTCCTTTCTGATGCTTACTTCTTGCTGCTTCTGGTTTTATCTCTCATCTAATGTGTGTTGTAGCAAGAGAAAGTGTATCTTTTATGGCAGCTAGAGATACAGGAACAGCATAATGTGGAAAAAAAAAATGGGTTGCTTTAATGAATTTATGCCATTATCTAGAGATTTAGTGTTTGCATTAGAAAACAGACAGGTGATATGGACAACTAACATCATCCTAGATAAAAATAAAGTAATTAATAATGTCAAAACACAGGGTTGACTTCTGAAATTCCAAAAAATATCAAGCTCTTAAGTGTGATCACTATCACCTGTTGTAGTGGGTTTAGCAGTTACCTGCCCCCCCCCCCCTCCCCCCCACTTTTTATAAACCCCGGCTAAAACTCAGAAAAAAACACTGGAAGTTAATAAATGAAGCTTTATGTTTACAGCAATGCACAATACACAAGCAAATATTTACAAGATATAACAGATATTTACATATATATATATCTATATATATATATCAGCCAATAGTCTAATTTCTCACTCAAATTCTCCAATTAGCTCAAACCAACACACCTGTTTTGTCCCTTTTCTGATGATTGCATTTTATTTTTTCCCCCCCCAAGCTTGTAAGGATGGTAACCCACCTCGTGCAGTCTATATGCAGGTGGAACCCCCCCAGAAAGAGTTATTAAGAGTTTTCAAGTCTCCACATGCAGTCAACAGTAAACCAAGGGTATCTATGAAGTCAGCTAAGCCAAGGGTTTTATTGCAGTCACAATTTTCATGACACAGTCACACAAATTAAGACAAGTATGTCCTGTAGTATGTTTTCAATACAGAACTTGTGAAAAGCTGTCAAACAATAACACTGGAATGATACCAACCTAAACTCAGTTTGAATTAGAGGCTTAAAAGGTGTAAACAATCTGTTTGATTACTAATCTCTGTAATATTTTACTTCAGGTGTTATTATTTTATAACATTATTATTATTGTTGTTGTTGTTATCTAGATTGTTAACAACAGTTTCTATATGTAGCTTTACCTTCTATATGTAGCTTTACCTCTGCACATCGACTTGTATTTTTAATACATTGGCACCCACTTTACACATCAAGAAAATCACATAGCATGTCTAAACTACAGAAGTTTTGCACACAGAGCAGCAGATAAAAGTGGTTCACCATCAGCAGGAGCAGCAGGAGTTGTGCCTAACCTTTGTTTAATTTTTTAAAATTTTATTTTATTTTTTATAGTACCCTCCCAAAACAACAAACTGGGGAGGGGGGAAATTATGGTGTTCTTAAAAATGGGCAATAGACATTTGCACACAAACAGCTTAAACTATTGAAATGGGATGTGACTTCCTTCAGGTTGATTATGACCAGGCTGGGGTTCTTGGAGATTACTCAGTAACTCACTGAATGTGACAAGATGCTAAAGCACTAATGGTTTCTGTTCTGACCTTTTCTACTCTTTATCTTTTTTGTCTGTTTTTTTAATCATGTAACCTCTTAGGGAAGGAAATATTGCCTTCTTTTATGTTGGGAAATTGCCCAGAACATTGCAGACACTACCCAAACAAAGAGTAACTATATAATAACAAAAAGAGGAGGAGGAGATTTACTTGACCCAATACCAGCAGTCCTCTAAAGACTCCTGTTAAACCAGATGGAATTGTAACCTGGCTTATTGCATAAGTAAAATTGCCTGTAGTCAATTGCACCAATATAATTAATGCCATCAAAAATTACAACAGAAAGGATACCTTGCTATAGCTGGGCTTACATTTGGAGAGAGTCACAAAAGGTAGTTAACACAGACACTTAAAAATCTATAAATATGTACCTTTCAGGTAGTCATGAGATGGAGTTAGGGAGATGAAGCGTTTCCTCTCAGTTCTGTTCCTGATTTCAATATGACACTGTTAGGGACACTTGTGTGCCTCCATCTCATAAGCTGTAAAACAGAGATAAATTCTTGGAGCATTTGGATATACACAAATAAAATGGGTGAGAAGAGTTCAATGCCATTAGTGACTTTTTCTCTGCTGAATAAGGTCTCAAAGCAAAACCTTTCCCTGTGATCTTGTTTGCTGCAACATGCCCTCTGCCAGTCTCCAACAACACATTTTAAGTAGCGTGTGATAAAAAGGTCAATGTAATGAAATAAACTGCAAATACCTCATTCTCCCTAGATTTAATTATGATTAATCTTCTCTACTGTGATAACATTTTCTAACCTTTCTAATTTTACAAAGTGCTTGTACCAGATTCTGTTAGTCCCTCGTATTTCCTGCTATGTAGTTCCATTTATCTGCCCTCTATGAAATACAGCACAAGCATGACATTTCATATTTTAGCATCTCGCAGTGGTTGCACAAGGAACACTGCCTCCCTGCATCGTTAATACCAGCATTATGATTCACATCCATGGCTCCTAAGTCTGTCTCTTAGTAAATTTATCGCAGTAATAAACCAGTTTCTTTGCTTGTTTCTAGTATTTTATGTAACAGTGTAAATATTTGAAAAGTGTAGCAGCAAGACTTCAGCTACTCTTAAAATTCTGTTAATGCTTCCTTGGTCATGTGTATATGATGCTGCCACCAGCTATGGAAACATCAAACTTGTGACTACTGCTGGGGCACCCCCACTGAAGTTTGTTTAATTTTAGAATCATAGAATCATAGAATGGTTTAGGTTGGAAGAGACCTTAAAGATCATCTAGTTCCAACCCCCCTGTGCCAAAGGCAGGGACACCTCCCACTAGATCAGGTCGCTCAAGGCCTCATCCAGCCTGGCCTTGAACACATCCAGGGAGGGAGCAGCCACAACCTCTTTGGGCAACCTGTTCCAGTGTCTCGCCACCTTCACTATGAAGAATTTCTTCCTAACATCCCGTTTTGTTGATCTTTATTGGTGTTTGATGTACCAGGTAGTAAGACAATCTTCTGTATAGTTATCAGAATCTCTCCTCCTGAATTAAAAGGGATTTTGCTGTGTGTTACTTAGAAAATTATCATAAAAGAACATACTGTCTACAGAAAAAAAAAAAAAGAGAGAAGCTGAAGGTATACATTAAAGGGGACAATGTGTTAAAGAAGCAGCTGCTATTTAAAACAGTGTCACAAATTAGCAAGTAGATACAATGGGATCTTCAGCAAAAGATTTATTTGCAGCTCTGATAGTGGTCTGTTGGATCTGTCTCACCTCCTGCTACCCATAGAACTTTTCCTGGGGACAACTGTTTTCATAGTTCAACACTTGAACATGTTTTTGGTTTAGGTCCTGACAAAAACTCCACATGACGGTTTCTCCCACAAGGCAGCTTTCAGTTTCACTTCTGACTCTGGGCAGTACTGGTAACCAAATTTTTTAAATTGATATAAACTGAGTGAAAGCAACCTTGTTCTATTTTGATTATTTTCTCACTGAAAAGTGCTATAATTTCAAACATGTCCCAGAGAGTATAATACCAGTATGCCGATTCCAAGTGCCCACATGCACAAAATCTGAGGACAAGTTTCAGATCCAAATCGCTGAAAGCTTCTCCACATCAGCTGATGCTGGTTCAGATTATGATTTGAACTTCTGAAACACTTTTTCATTGTTGTTGTTGTTGATACAAACTGTGACCTTGAAGGATGATCAAGATTGGTAGCACTAATTATAACAACAAATGCCATTCTGAAGCCTTTAGTTAAGAAAATGTAGCTGAATCCAGAATTACTGACTTTGTGTTGAGCATGTTGAATGGCAATTATGCTATCAGAAGTGGCTTTAAAATTTTATTTTGAACATGGAAAAAATCAGTGGGATTTTACTCTCCCAAAGACTCTTTAAATTGAATGTTTAATTAAGTGAAAGGTAGTTAATGACTGAAAAATATATAGAATCATAGAATGGTTTAGGTTGGAAGACACCTCAAAGCTCATCCAGTTCCAACCCCCCCACCACAGGCAGGGACACCTCCCACTAGGTCAGGTCGCTCAAGGCCTCATCCAGCCTGGCCTTGAATGCCTCCAGGGAGGGAGCAGCCACAACCTCCCTGGGCAACCTGTTCCAGTGTCTCACCAGCCTCACTGTGAAGAACTTCCTCCTAACATCCCATTTAAATTGCCCCTCTTCCAGTTTGAACCCATTACCCTTTGTCCTGTCATTACAAGACTTTGTGAATAGTCCTTCCCCAGCCTTCCTGTAGGCCCCCTTCAGATATTGGAAGAAAATATTCAAGAAAATAGTGAGTCCATGTGGCAGGTTTGAGAAACTACCCCCCAGATAAAATTTATCCGACAAGCTCAGATGGCTGGGAAGTAAGATAAAGCTGCATTTTACAGCAAGCTAAACCTACAAGCATATATACAAAATATATTTACATGTTTTTATGATTACGTGCAATTATTCACAATTTTGAAATTATACAGAAATCCAATGCTCCCCTGCAGACAAAGAAAGCCCAGAAGGGGCCAACACCACCCCTCAGATAGAAAACCAGCAAGATCTCACATGTTATCAATTCAGCCAAGGTTAGTATTTAGCCATGCACAGAGGAGCAGTGGAGGAGGTGGGAGGCAGATGGCAATGGGAACAAAGAATGAGAAACTGCTTATACATTGGCTTTTCATACCAGTTAGTTTATGTACTGGCTTTTCATACCAGTCAGCAAATTTTATCATTCTTTTCCTTTTACGACCAATGCCCTGCACACTCACTCTATATTCAAAAGAATGCCCGGAAAGTTCCTCTCTCTTGTTTATAATTTAGAACCAAAACAGAGGATTAGCTCTTAAACTGCTACAGTCCATAGTGAAATAACCTGGCAAGATCCTGATAATTTCAACCTGTGGGAAACTGAAGCAAAGGTCTATCGGTAGCTCAAGATTTCTCAATCACCCCAATTGCACAGAAAACAGAAGCAGAACTAATAGTGAAGGAGACGTTTGAAGGGTAGTTGAGCCTCTCCTTTACCTTTAAGATACAAGATTATTGTTTTGTTTGACAAATATATCAAAATATGCATGTCACCCATGGCTTCTAAGACAAGGTATAAATGTGTTCAGTGTACAGGCATTTGGCTTCCAGGGAATCTTAATGGTTTTTTGGTCTTGGGGTTTTGGTGGGGTTTTTTGTTTGGTTGGGTTTTTTTGGTTTGGGTTTTGTTTTGGTTGGTTGTTTGGGGGCGTGAGTTTTTTGTGGGTGGTTTTTGTTTGTTTGTTTGTTTTGTGGGTTTTTGGGGGGTTTTTTTGTGGGTTTGTTGGGGTTTTTTTTAGCCTATTTGGCTCAATGCATTTGCAATATAAGGACTATTTGTAATTGTGCATCTGTGGACACAACCCAAGTTGCTCTTTTGGAATGTCCTGGCAAATGTCCTACAGGAGTTGAGGCTTTTCAGCCCGGAGAAAAGAAGGCTTTGATGAGACCTTGTAGTAGCCTTCAAGTATCTGAAGGAGGCCTACAGGAGGGCTGAGGAGGGGCTATTCACAAGGTCTTGTAATGACAGGATGAGAGGTGATGGATTTAAACTGGCAGAGGGGAGATTGAAACTGGATGTTAAGAGGAAGTTCTTTCCAGTGAGGGTGGTGAGACACTGTCACGGGTTGCCCAGGGAGGTTGTGGCTGCTCCCTCCCTGGATGTGTTCAAGGTCAGGCTGGATGAGGCCTCGAGCAACCTGTTCTAATGGGAGGTGTCCCTACCTATGGTACAGGAGGGTTGGAACTGGATGATCTTTAAGGTCCCTTCTATGATTCCAAGAGACTTCAAGGAGTAGTTTCAAAATGAAATTTTAAAATACGGACCGAAACAGGTTTCCAGAGTAAAATATTCAGTAGCACTGCAAAACTCGTGTAAAAGATACTTCTAAGCACAATACCATGCAAATTCATGGAATGCAGTTCTGTTAATACAAAACTGTTCCATAGATAACAAACAAGTATAAAAGGGCATTAAAAAAAAAAAAAAAAAAAAAAAAAAAAAAAAAACCCTGGGCGGGCTTCCT
>VWZI01003780.1:202119-214563 GCA_013396835.1 Psilopogon haemacephalus | reverse complement strand
CAGAATTTTTGAACAACACTGCCAAAGAAAAAAAGGGGAAAAAAAAAAAAAAAAAAAAAAAAAAAAAGACTGGTGAATAAAAATTATTCAGAGTGGGGTGAGGAAATTTTCACTATGAAAGATCTTTTCATGCCAAGATCTCTTGGTTTTTTTTCCATATATGTATTTGCAACCAGAAGCAGAATAAAGGATGCTGATATGCATTGCCAAGTATTATGCATCTATCAAACACCTTCGAAATGCAGGAATTCTAACAACGCTTTTACAGATGAAAGCCTAGGAATGGTATACTACAACACACACATGTTAATCTAAAGCTACCAACCTAGGAGTCTAATAAAGAATCAGGCCGACAGGGGAAATAAGGAAGGCTTGAAAAACAGATTACTAGTATTACTACCATTCTACAAGAGAAGAAAAACACAGCAATAATTTATGACTACCTTCATGCCCTCTTTGAGCAATCACACTACCCACAAACCCAGCATCTGGTTTGTTGTTACTTCATTGTGTGATGCTTCTAGGAATAGCAATTCTCGAATGGGAGAAACTAGAATTTTCTCTGTAGTCGCATCAGCAGCAGAGTTACTCTTTCTCATTAGCAGGATGTGTTCAGAGAAGTAGATAATTTAATGAATTAAAGACCTCTGCAGGAAGTATTAGCATATTTAGTGATATTAGAACCACAAAAAGATGAATTATGCCACTGTCTGTTTTCTGAGATCAAGACCTCATGGAGCCTAATTTGATGAACAGTTTGAAGGAAACAGATTTTTTAAAAGGCCTCCCCTGTAGCTAATTAAAAATCAAATCTCCTTTACAAAAGCAGTGCAGTAAACTGACACCATGGTTAGATTTCTTTTCCTTTTTTTTTTTTTTTNTTTTTTTTTTTTTTTTTTTTTTTTTTTTTTTTTATTTGTGTAAGAGCCAATCCATTACAAGTTACGAACCTGAAGATTAAATGCTCCTGCCCAAGCTGAATTATTAATAATAAATTATTTCAACATTCTGTGGTGGAATAGAATTTTGAAAGAGGACATAGCTCTACACAAAGCAAACCAAACAACCAACAAAAGTACTAAACAAGGACTTTACAAAAGTCATGCCCTTGTGTCCCAGAAGGCCAATGGGACCCTGGAGTGCATTAAGAAAAGTGTGTTCAGCAGACCAAGGAGGGCTCTCTTCCCATTCTACTCTGCCCTGGTCAGACCTTACCTGGAATATTGTATTCAGCTTGGGGCTCCCCAGTTCAGGAGGGACAGGGATCTACGTGAAAGAGTCCAAGGCAGAAAGCCAACCAGATCCTGGGCTGCATCAGGAGAAGTGTGACCAGCAGGTCAAGGGAGGTAATTCTCCCCCTCTGCTCCACCCTGGTGAGTCCCCACCTGGAGTACTGCATCCAGTTCTGGAGCCACTATTACAAGAGGGATGTGGACATGCTGGAGCATGTCCAGAGAAGGGCCACGAGGATGCCCAGAGGGCTGGAGCACCTCTGCAATGAGGGCAGACTGAAAGAGTTGGGGCTGTTTAGTCTGGAGAAGAGGAGGCTCCCAGGTGACCTTCTTGTGGCCTTCCAGTATCTGAAGGGGCCTACAGAAAAGCTGGGGAGGGACTTTTTAGGCTATCAGGTAGTGCCAGGACTAGAGGGAATGGAGCAAAGTGGAGATGGGGAGATTCAGATTGGATGTGAGGAGGAAGTTGTTCAGCATGAGAGTGGTGAGAGCCTGGAATGGGTTGCCCAGGAAGGTGATTGAGGCCACCTCCCTGGAGGTGTTTGCAGCCAGGCTGGCAGAGGCTGTTGGCAGCCTTATATAGGGTAGGGTGTTCCTGGGCTTGGCAGGGGGGTTGAAACTACATGATCCTTGTGGTCTCTTCCAACTCTGACTGATTCTATGATTCTATGAAGAGGATTAAGGGACTGGAGCACTGCCCTGTGAGAAGAGGCTGAGGTACCTGGGTCTTTTTGGTCTGGTGAAGAGAAGACTTAGAGGGAATCTAATTAATGTTTATAAATATCTGAAGGCTGGGGGTCAAGAGGGAGGGGACAAACTCTTCTCATTTGTACCCTGTGATAGAAGAAGGGGTAATGATGTAAACTATAGCACATGAAGTTCCACTTCAACATGAGGAAGAACTTCACTTTAAAGGTTACAGAGCATTGGAACAGGCTGCCCAGAGAGCTTGTGGAGTCTGCTTCTCTGGAGACTTTCCAGCCCTGTCTGAATGTGTTCCTGTTCAATTTTATCTAGATTCTATGGTCTCTGGCAGGATGGTTGGACTCGATGATCTCCAGAGATCCCTTCCAACTTCTAACATCCTGTGATCCTGTAAACCAAACAAAAATATCTCAAAAAAAAAAAAAAAAAAAAACCCACCNAAAAAAAAACAACAAAAAAAAACCCACAAAAACCACCCACCCCAAACCTATTTCCCTATGTATAAGATAATTTTTTTAAAAAGAGAAGTGGTTTCTGCTCTCTTCACATGTTTGGGAAACCCAAAATTTGTCAGAAATACCATTAATTGCAATAGTCTCTCTGACACCAAGAAAGTCTTCTCAATGCTATTATTTGAAATTGTGCTTTTGCTCCTACAATTACATTTAAATAAGCAGGTAATTGTGGGTGCTATTTAGCTAATCAGATTCCTTTATTACTTGCTTGGCATTTTGTTGTTCTGAAGATTCTAAGTGTGAGGTTTGTTTGTTAGGAATACCAGACAGCCTTGTACAGATTCCATTGGGGCCATCTGTGTGCACAGAAGAGCATGTGTCTGCAGAAAGGCTGGACCAGCTTTTAGTTCGCTAGCACTTTGAATCAGGATGTGTGAGAACATCCTTCTTTTTTTTCTTTCTTTTTTTTTCCCATTTTCTACAAAACTACTAAGACAAAGTTTCCTTATTCAGCAACATTAAAATTAAATGTCATGTTCCACTCATGATATTATTGGCCATCGAGTATTCTGGTAAACAGCTGGCGTAATCCTGGGTTGCACATCTGGTAGGTGTGGATGGAATTCATCGGAATAAGTCTTCCATAAATAATGTGCTAAAGCTTTGATATAACAAGTGCTTATGCCTGATGGCAGCCATTTACTGTTTGCCAGTTCAAATGTGCTTCCAGTGTTGGAATTCATCCACGCTGGCGCTTGAAGTATTGAAATGAGCTCACTACATTATGGAGGTGAGAGTTGAAGTATGGGAGCCATATACTCAGCTACTGTGAGCTGCAGCAGCAGCTCCGGGGAAGTGAGCAGAAGTACCTTACACTGTGGATGAAATTTTGTCCTACAACCTCCTACTTTTAGCCAGCTTGGTACTATTTTAGTGCAATTAATCGTGGAGCATAACCTTCTAGAGAGCTGACCATGAATAGAGATGTCAGCTGAGAGAAAAGCCTAAAACAAGAGAGGAAGGACTTAAAGTCATTGTGGAACAATATAAGATAGATTTGGAAAGAATCTTGAGGAGCCACTTACACTGTGTGCTCTGAACATATTTCCCCCCATTCCCAATGGATATTTGACTAATCTGTTCGTTAATCATTTATCAATAATCCCAGCACAACATCAGCAGCAGAAAGCAGCACGCGTAGCTCCCCCCTGTCCCTCACCCCAGATGCAGGGAAATGTCTGACATTTTTTTCTCTTGATAGGACGTGTAAGCAAATGATTATCATTTGTTGCAGATGCAACAGAAGTGTTCGGCTGAAGTGCTGACAAGAGGTTGGAATATTTAAACCTGACCATGAAGCTAGTGAAAATAGATCAGAGAATAGCAATTAAGATGTTTGTGTTTATGATTCAGAGAATAGCTCCATCTAAAAACTGATCCAAAGGAAACATAATTTCCTCCAGATATTTCATTATAATGTATTTTATTTTAGACATGCTGCCTTCTCTGTAAAAAAGAAACAAAACCTTCTCCTTTATGCTGCTGCAAATGTAAAAAGTTGTTTCCAAGTGTCATTAAATATCTCTTGTATTTGCCCTGGCAATAACAAGAAGCTATTGAATTCAGTACTTGGCTCTTGGAATGGGCATATTGAAAAAAAAAGTAGAAGCTGAACTGAAGTATCCCTGGGTAATATTTTCAGAGATTGTTTGGCAACCTCACTCCAGAGTTTTAAGCTTGCAGGTGATTTGGGTGCTTCTAAAAAAATGTATTTCACTGAAAAATCTTGAGAAAACAATTTTGTTCCTCAAAGGAAATACTTAAATTCTATTTTATCTGAATTATAATTGATAATCAAAATCTTACCCAACTAGATGGTGCATTATCTGTTCTTCTGCAGAGTCATTTCTTTCTGTGCCTTTATGCCCTCTTGAGCCACAGCTGATCAGGTTAACTTTACCTAAGTGAACTGTATAGCATTAAAATGTCACTCTTCATTAACCTTAAAAATAGGTACCAGAAGATTTTTTTCCCATTATTTTATTATTGTTGTTATTACTATTGTTATTTGTGGTGGGTTTGTTGATAATGATTCTGTATACATTTTACTCTGACATTTCCCATTTCCATCATTCAATCTTTATTGGGATGACCTGAGATGAGAACTGAAGCAAAAGGCACACATTCATTTAAGGAGAGCAGAAGAAAGAACATTCATGGACATAGAACAATTTAAACTCATGGTCAAGAATAGTTTCCTATTAAAATTGGTAAGAATGATTAATTCAGTGTTCCAAGAGGCTTACTGTGACATCAGAAAATTAATAGAGGAACATAGGCGTAGAAAATAAGGGAAGGCCAAATCTGCGTGGGGCAGTAAGCAGTTAATAAGAGTTATCAATAACCCAAAGCTGAGAGGAAAGGCAATGTTTATCTCTTGACTTGTATCATCAGTTATTAAGGGTCTTTAAAAGCTTTTGGATTCCTTGTCAAGGTGACAAACTTTCATATTATTATCTCTCCTAGTGACTGTATATCAGAACAACGGAGAGGAAAGAAAAATGTCAGGTGTTTTTCGAATTAGCAGTGCAAAATTCTTAGGCTCCACTTAAAAGTCAGGGGGAAAGGAGACACTCTTCTGGTGCTTAGAGTAATAGTGGTTTCAGTCTCAGAGAAGCCAACCGTGTCCTGGGCTGCATTAAGAGAAGCGTGGCCAGCAGGGCAAGGGAGGGGATTCTGCCCCTTTACACTGCTCTCATCAGACCCCACCTGGAGTACTGTGTGCAGTTCTGGAGCCCCCAGCACAGGAAGGACATGGAGCTGCTGGAGAGGGTCCAGAGGAGGGTCACAAAGATGATCAGAGGGCTGGAACACCTCTGCTGTGAGAACAGGCTGAGGGAGTTGTGGCTTTTCAGCCTGGAGAAAAGAAGACTTTGAGGCGACATTCCAGTATCTGAAGGGGGCCTACAGGAAGGCTGGGTAGGGGCTATTGACAAGGTCTTGTAATGACAGGACGAGGGGGAATGGGTTTAAACTGGAAGAGGGGAGATTTAAACAGGATGTTAGGAGGAAGTTCTTTCCAGTGAGGGTGGTGAGACACTGGCACAGATTGCCCAGGGAGGTTGTGGCTGCTCTCTTCCTGGAGGTGTTCAAGATCAGGCTGGATGAGGCCTTGAGTGACCTGTTCTAGTGGGAGGTGTCCCTGCCTATGGTGGGGGCATTGGAACAGGATGATCTTTGAGGTCCCTTCCAATCTAAACCATTCTATGATTCTGTGAAACCACGGGTTTACATTTTTGCTTTCTATTGTATGGCTACTCTAGTTCCTTTGCATACAATAAAGTTAGTCATAGGTTCCCTCTAACACATTATTGTAATTTGTGATTATACCGTTGAAAAACAAGAAAGATACTGCAGAACTGCAGCTTAAGATTACAGAAAATATTTGACATCAGCTTGAGGATGCTGGCTGTAATACCAATAGCACAACTTAGCTGGTTCCAGGTGAATCATGGTTAGGCCAATGCAGGCAATCCTGACTATCATAGAACCATAGAATCAGTCATGTCTGGAAGAGACCACAAGGATCATCTAGTTCCAACCCCCCTGCCATGCCCAGGGACACCCTACCCTAGATCAGGCTGCCCACAGCCTTATCCAGCCTGGCCTTAAATACCTCCAGAGATGTGGCCCCAACCACCTTCCTGGGCAAACCCATTCCAAGATCTCACAACTCTCATGATGAACAACTTCCTCCTCACATCCAGTCTGAACCTCCCCACCTCCACCTCGTGTTTCATCTTTGGCTTTTTTGAATCCCGTGCACAGTGACTCTGCTTACAAACACAGTGGAGGTTTTTTTGCAAACTTAATGTGGCAATTTAGCTGTGCTAAAAGATGATCTAATGGTGAATGCACATTTACCCTGGATGACGAATGAAAGAATGAGAAGAGCAACTACCTGGAACTTCACTCAATAAAGAGAGCATCAACCTTGCTTGTGTTGTGGCTTTCTGTACTGTTACAAACAGAGACTGTCTGTAGATTGCAGACAGAAAGATGTTTTATGCCAGCAAAGAGTTGTAAGAGTTTCTGAACTGTTTTTGATTTAGGGAAACTGATATTCAGTCTTGTCCTATTAAATCTAATGGAATAGAGGACATATATTCCTTTTTATTTATTTATTTTTTTTTAACAAGAAAAAAGATGTTCATTACAATTGTGAAGATGCTTATAACAAAATAAAAAGCAGAACAACTTGTAGATGTATGTCTTGATTATTTTGTTCTCAAACATATAGCGGAGAATAACAGATTAATCAAAATTAGGCCAGCAGGAACATTGGATCATCTAGCTTTACTCATTTATTACAGGACATTAAATTTCACCCTTTAACTCTGTACTGAAGCCAATAGGCTTTGTTTCACTAAAACATACCTTGTATTTACTAAAAGCACAGGTTCCAAAAAGGCATCCTCTCTTGATTTGAAGATGTTGAGAGACACAGAATTCATTTCACTGCTGGGTTGTTCCATTCATTAATCATGACCACTTGCTTTAAAAAAAAAATTGCTTTATTCCTAATTTTAATTTTTCTGGCTTCTTCTTGCACTCATAAATCCTGCTATAGCTTCTTTTACTAGATTTTAAAATCTGCATGACCCTATATTTTCCATCTATGATGATGCCTCTAAGTTAAAGAAGCCATTAAAAAAAAAAAAAAAAGTCAGCACATGAAACATTGCATCTCTCACTGTGCAACGTTTTCTCTAGACTGCAAATAATTTATATGGAGTTAGCTCCCTCATCTCCAACTCTTAACCTCCTTTCAATACTTCAAATACTGGAACTACATACACAGTTTTCTAACATCAGCCTTACCAATACTGTATGTGATTATAAAACCTGAGACATCACAGAATCACAGAGTGTCAGGGGCTGGAAGTGACCTTGAAAGCTCATCCAATCCAACCCCTCTGCTAGAGGAGCATCACCTAGACCAGATCACCCAGGAATGCATCTAGGCAGGTTTTGGATATTTCCAAAAAGGGAGACTCCACAACCCCCTGGGCAGCCTGTTCCAGTGTTCTGTCACCCTCACAGTGAACAAATTCCTCCTCTTGCTTCCATGGAACTTCCTATGCCTCAAATCCCACCCATTGCTACTTGTCCTGTCATTGGGCATCATCAAGCAGAGCTTCGCTCCATCCTCTTGGCACTCACCCTTTACATATTTATAAACATATCTGTATTTTCTTTCTTCTTATTGTCTGATCTATCTATCTATCTATCCATCTATCTGTCTATCTAGCTACTAATATCAATTAAAAAAAAAAACACCTAAGGAAAAGAAGCAACAATATAAAATATGAATCCATTTTCTCGTTTAATGTTCAGGCGTTGTATAAAACAAACTGGAATCCATAAGAAATGTTCCTAAGTAGCTGAGTGGAAAACATCAAAACAGTCACAAAAGTCTACCTTATAAGTAGCCAGGAATCTATTTTGAAGCATAAGTCAGTTAATTCCTGTAGATCCTTTAAGAAGAAGCTAGGCTCATAATCCCATGGCAGCAATAGCTGCATTGTTAAGGTATGCTTGCCCTCAGTTTACATTAGCTACCAGACGAGTACACAGAGAGAAATCATTTGGATTTTCTGCTTTTCCGTGATATGTTACTTCCTTATTAGGCAAGTGAGGTTGAAAATAAAAAAGAAAAAAAAAAAAAAAGGAAAAAATTCATTTGATTGGAGTTATGCATTTTTTTCTTGCAACAGTTTAAACAAGATAATCATAATTTAGACGCTTTTTAGTGCATGTCAATTGTAAGGATAGGGCAGAAAACCCCATAGCTTCCATCACTGAATGTGCTAGGTGAAAACATTGATATTCGTTCCTACGTCAGAGGAAATATTTAAATCACTTTAAATCTCTGACAGAGATGATGAAACTTGCCTGAAAGGACAAATTCAGAGAACAAGGAGGCTTTAATTTTGATAATTATTAATTTCTTCTCAGCCTAAATATTTCCACAATTAAGGCAGATAGATATATTATTTACAGTGAATAGTTTGGGGTTCTACCAGCCTTGATCAGATTTTATTTAGTGACAAAGATATAAGCTCTTTGTTTTGTTTTAAAATTATATAATGACTGTCTCTGTAATTATCATAGAATCATAGAATCAGTCAGGGTTGGAAGGGATCATCTAGTTCAAAAACCCCCTGCCATGCCCAGGGACACCCTACCCTAGAGCAGGCTGCCCACAGCCTCATCCAGCCTGGCTGCAAACACCTCCAGGGAAGTGGCCCCAACCACCTTCCTGGGCAACCCATTCCAGGCTCTCACCACTCTCATGCTGAACAACTTCCTCCTCACATCCAATCTGATTCTCCCCACCTCCAGCGTTGCTCTATTCCCCCTAGTCCTGTCACTACCTGATAGCCTAAAATGTCCCTCCCCAGCTTTTTTGTAGGCCCCCCTTCAGATACTGGAAGGCCACAAGAAGGTCACCTGGGAGCCTCCTCTTCTCCAGACTGAACAGCCCAAACTCTTCCAGTCTGGCCTCGTAACAAAGGTGCTTCTGCCCTCTGATCATCCTTATGGCCCTTCTCTGGACACACTCCAGCATGTCCACATCCCTCTTGTAATAGGGGCTCCAGAACTGGATGCAGTACTCCAGGTGGGGACTCACCAGGGCAGAGTAGAGGGGCAGAATCACCTCTCTTGACCTGCTGGCCACACTTCTGATGCAGCCCAGGCTCTGGTTGCCTTTCTGGGCTGTAAGCGTACACTGCTGTCTCACGTTGAGCTTCTCGTCCACCAGCACCCACAAGTCCCTCTCCACAGGGCGGAATTGAATGGGGTGGGAAAAAAATAAAAAACAACTGCCTAGCCACTGCTCCCTCCCAAGTTCTGTTACAACTTAAATTCCTACATTGAGGCATTAGTGACATCATTCACAGCCATAAGCTGTGAATCATGTCATTTCAGTCTGGTAAAAGGATCTCTCTTTTCATAGAATCATAGAATGGTCTAGGTTGGAAGAGACCTCAAAGATCATCCAGTTCCAACCCCCTGCCATAGGCAGGGACACCTTCCACTAGATCAGGAGGCTCAAGACCTCATCCTGCCTGGCCTTGAACACCTCCAGGGAGGGAGCAACCACAACCTCCCTGGGCAACCTGTTTCAGTGTCTCGCCACCCTCAAGGTGGCGAGACCCTTTTCCACCAAGGTAAGGTATGTTTTTTGTTTCATCTCAGGATAAAAAGCAAAGCAAAACAAAATAAGACAAACCAAAACAAAACCCAAAAGAAAAACAAACCAAAAAACGACCAAAAAACCAAACCCAAAACTAAACAAACAACAAAAAAAAATCCACTCCCTTGTCAAAGAACTGCGGTAAGACTTGCAAATAGCTGACTTCAAACTGAGAGAAGCTTAGCAGAGCTATTAGTGAAAAGCTCCCATTTGACTCACTTGGTAAACCTGCCTTGCGTACACCCCCGGGGTACTGGTTCAAGGGCTGGCTCAGTGCACACACAGCAAGTTCAGTTGCTGGATTTAATCTGTCAGATGCAAACTGCTACCACATCCATCGGTGGGATATGCCAAAAAGGTGCAGAGATCAAAACCTGAGATTCCCTCCGAGTTTCCAAGAGCAGCAGTTCCTGAATCCCAGAGATCTAAACGAACCAGTCTAAGTGAGCACGGGGTGAATCCAGGTGATTTGGCAGGTCTGAAACAGGCGTATGGCAGGAAATACTGCAGGGTAAACATAGCATGTATGCTTTGCTTCCCAAAGTGATTGTGCAAAATGGTGGTTTCCCCACTGTGCTTTCTGTTCACCTGTAGCAACTCACCACGCAGGTGTCTTGGTGTCTTTAGGGTTGTTCTGCATCGTTGGTAGGAATGCTCCTTGGCAGCATTCCTTTGACCACCTCTGATATTCATGTCCTGAAGAATGCCCAGTCCTACCCTTCTGTTGCTAAGCTAATTCGTGCAGCACAGTTAAGACAGATTTATCCTCTGCCTCATTTCCCTCATACCTGACTACAGAGCTCTCAGACTGTCTTGTCAATATCCTGACTTGACTGCTTGACTGAGTTGCTACACTACAATTTCCACCCTGAGGCAGGAGGTATGCACTGACCTTCGTTCAGAATTTGCATTCAGATGGACAAATGTTTGTTTAATTTTCATAATTTCAGAGACGGTTGATTTAGTGCAGAACGTTTAAAAAGGTGAGTCATAAAGCATGTGTTTTAAAATTTAGTTTAAGTTGTTGAAGGCCTCAAGGCTGCTATGAAGTGATGATCATAGAATCATGGAATGGTTTAGGTTGGAAAGGATCTCAAAGATCATCCAGTTCAAACTGACAATCTTCAGGGGTCCCTTCCAACCCCTAACATGACCCCCTTGTCTTTGATATTCCTAAGGACAGTGCCAAGGATAAGGTGCTCCTTTACCTTTCTGGGGACAGAGGTCCTGCTCTGGCAGGGGGGTTGGACTCATTGATCTTCGGGAGTCCCTTCCAACCCCTAACATTTTGTGACCCTGTGATTAAATATTTTTCTCTTTTAAGCATGTATATGGAGACAAAGCTTTCAAATTTATACATGCATATATCAATACACACACATAGAATCGTAGAATGATTTAGATTGGAAGGGACCTCAAAGATCATCCAATTCCAACCCCCCACCACAGGCAGGGACACCTCCCACTAGAACAGGTCGCTCAAGGCCTCATCCAACCTGGCCTTGAACACCTTCAAGGACAGGGTAGCCACAACCTCCCTGGGCAACCTGTTCCAGTGTCTCACCACTCTCACTGTGAAGAACTTCCTCCTAACATCCAGTTTCAATCTCCCCTCGTCCAGTTTAAACCCACTACAGAGAAAATTTGGGATAACTAAGGAGACAATCTCAGTTAAATATATGTTTGGAAACAGGGATCAGCAGAGTTTGTTTGTATAGATAGAATCATAGAATGGTTTAGGTTAGAAGGTACCTCAAAGATCATAGAATCATAGAATCAGTCAGGGATGGAAGAGACCACAAGGATCATCTAGTTCCAACCCCCCTGTCATGCCCAAGGACATCCTGCCCTAGATCAGGCTGCCACAGCCTCATCCAGCCTTGCCTTAAACACCTCCAGGGAAGTGGCCCCAGCCACCTCCCTGGGCAACCTATTCCAGGGCCTCACCACTCTCATGCTGAGCAACTTCCTCCTCACATCCAATCTGAATCTCCCCACCTCCAGCTTTTCTCCATGTCCCCTAGTCCTGTCACTACCTGAGAGCCTAAAATGTCTTTCCCCAGTTCCAACCCTGCATGATAGGCAGGGATGTGTGTCAGTTTGTCAACAGCTCCTGAAGGTATTTCAAATACAGCCAATGCAAATGGGAAATAATGCAAGTGTCTTGTCTGAGATAGTTGCAAAGGAGAAAGAAATAGGAAGAATTTCCTTCATATTTGAAAATTAATTTTATTAAAACAGTTAACAGAGATCACATTTGGGAAAGTAACCCTTCTTATATAGGCTCATCCAAGACACAGGATAAATATAACCATAATCATATCAGTCTTTGCAGATGCATGAAACATGCTTGAATTTAACTGCAGACCAACAAGGGTTTTTTTTTAAAAAAAAAAAAGAAAGAAAGAGAAAAAGCCTCAAAGCAAGGTCAAATGCTTCAGCTGAGAAACTAACAAATCAAAGCCATACTTTTTTAATCTTCAAGTGTGCTCTGTTGGTTATTTTCAGTCTTAATCAGTCTTTCTTGTATTAAAAAAAAAAATTAAAAATAAAACACTTTCCAAAGTTTTGAACAATGACACAAACTTAAGGCTACGATGAGCAGCTCCCCAGAGTTTTGAGTTTTGCTCGGAAAGTCCTTCAAAACTTGCGAGCTAATTAGTGCTCCTAAGGAATCAGTATTCTTCTGAGGGTGGTAATTGGAATATTAGTCACAAAAGCAAGAGTAATATGTTATAAGCATAATCAAATTAACTCTAAAAAAAAAAAAAAAAGGTAACACAGGCATCTC
>VWZI01003780.1:176796-199557 GCA_013396835.1 Psilopogon haemacephalus | reverse complement strand
CCTTTTTTTTTTTTTTCAGAAGAGGCCTCAAAAATGAAGACATCAAACACTCAGCTGGAATCCAACCGCATTCCACCCTGCCATCCTCACAGACTAGACCTGAAAAGCCTGTCTTCTCTTATTTCAGTCTGGACAAAAGGAGGACAATGGGTGGCTATTGGTAAAGTCTCCTTTTTTTTTTTTCCCCCTTTTTTTCTTTTTTTTTTTTTTTTGGCAGTTAAGAGCCATAAGCATTATCCCAGGAATCTCCATTCACATGAAGATAATGCACAGTCACTCTCTCCTTGTTTAGACTACAGCTCAACCTATCTCGGACCATCTCTTAGTTTCTTTCTTGCTTTTTTTTTTAATCCTTGGCTTTAGCTCCTGATCTATCCAACAACTGAACAAACTAAATAGGAAAATAATTGTGGTAAGTCTAAGCGCATGGAAGCCTTAGACAAAGATGCCTTGCATCCCCCACCCCGCCCCCAGCTCCTAAGATATATTGGTGGGAAGGAACTTCCAAACGGACATGTTTAAGCCTGCTGAATGAGCTTCTGGAGCCTGGAAGGGGTCAATGTATTCTGTGAAGAATCACCTATCCTTCAGTGGTAAATGGAGTCAATCACAAACCTTCCCAGCGCCAAGCTTCTTGATGGGCAATTCTGCACACCAGTATGCATTTACACATCAGGCTATTCCCGTTGAAAAAGGGTCCTTGTGTGAGTTTAAATATTTCAGCTCCTGGTGGTTTTGTTTTGGTTTGTTTTCTTGTTTGTTTGTTTTATTAAGGATGAAGAATATGTTGGGATGTGCAGAAGCAAACTGTTGCTGAGGCTCTCTCTCAAAAAGCTGACAGAGAAGGCATGATTACATCTAAAGAAAGATAGCTCGAAGAAAAGCTTCCCTCTTTAGCAAACATAGAAACTACCTGGAGCGTGCATGAAAGAATCTTTTTTTTTAGGTATATCTTCACATCTTTATATTAAACAAATATCTTGGCTAGTAATGTTTTCCTTTACTGATTCTTCTGCTCCTTCCAGCCTCTATCCCGTCAACAATAACAGTAATAAACAAGAACTGAATAGCTTGAAGTTTCATTTCCTGTAACAGTTTGGATCATATTCCAAGGAATAAAACCTGCAGAGATTTATTTCCTTCTTTTGCTCCGTTCTCTATCTTCTTATACCTTATACTAGTGTCTTGGCAGGGTTCTGTTAGCCTGTCACCTGGATTTGACTAAGTCCTGTCCTCTTCTTCACACTAGAAATGATCCTAGGACACACCAAATTTCTAAAGCCATCCAGAGGATGTAGTATTTGCTGAAGCTGTCAGCTTTCTGAAAGGTTACCCAACTCTGATCCTAACTCTGCTAATTTGCCAGTCTCATTCACTCATTTCTACATCCTTATAATTTGCTACATACAAATATATTTGCCTATATACATAATTTGCTGTATACAAATATATTTACCAGGTATGTTTGGTTCAAATCGCCGGTTAGTACAGAGAAAACATTAGAGCCTTTCAAAACCAAAACTATGTGGGAATATTTTCCCCATTTATCAAGTACATTATCAGCCTGCATATTTATGCTAAGACAGAGAAGGCTGAAGGAGTGGGTTTTCAATCTCATGGGAATGGAAAAGAGTAATAATATTCTTCAAAAGAGGAATAATTGTGGTAACGAACGTGATCAGCTCTGTTAAATTAATGTCTCTTTAGGACAGGAGAATCTTCTCTTTGGAGATTTTTGTCTGGACATGAGGATTAGAGTTGTCAGCAGTGATGTGCTTTCTGAAGAACAGCTATCCTGGACACAGACCATTTAGCTTTTTAAAGGTACGAATTGAGGGCAAGAACTAAACCAAGATTTAGATCTCTAAGTCCCTAAAACCAACACTTATCCTGTTCGGGGAGCATATTTTCGCCTCGCAAATTGCTGAGGCACTTAAGATTCTGCTACAAATCAGGCCCCAAAGCATTTACTTCTTATCTGATGTATCTTGGTGCTCACCAACTGTTAAGCTGCCTGAGATCTGCAAGCTCTTGAGACTTGTGCCCAGCATGCTCCCTGAGATTCCTGGCCTAATGCACTCCAACAATACATAATGCAGGAGCCATGGTTAAATCCACTAAAAGCAGCGCACAGAAAGAATCTCTGTGTATCTGTGTGTCTATGTCTTCGGCATCTGACATGCTCTCCCAGGAAGAAGGAACAGGGCAATTCTTTTCTTGGCACATGGGCTTACAAATAATCAACTTTCACTAGGAAAACTATGCAAAAAAAAAAAAATTAGAAATAGTTAACAATGTCCAGTTTTCTAGAAATTGGAGGCCAGCTGGTGTTTGACATCTGTTTCACTGGAAGTATAATCTAGTCTTGATGTGTTCCCCATCAGAAACCTGTGAGGGCTGCCCCCAACTCTTCCCCAGCCAGAACCTGTGCCACTACTTTGATCAGAAGCAGGGTGTGCTGGTTTCAACTAATGGGGGGATTCGAATGAGAAATTAGACTATAGGCTGAGAGAGGAAAACACTGAGGGTGCTACTTCACTCACAGCTTTACTGAGAAAGAAAAAAAAAAAAAATAAGAATTGTAACACAAATATAGATAATTCAGACTGCTTCAGACCACTCGGGGCTGTGGCTGCTCTTGCATGGCTCTTTTCTCCCTGCCTCTGGTAGCTGAATCTGAATAATTTCACTAACTTCTTTTTCTGCTGCTAATAGCCCTCTGGCCAATCTACCTCCACCTATCTACTGCATGAAACAGATGGTGAGATAAGATTGGGGAAGGGAGAAGGTGGTAGGGGTGGTTAGAAACCTCTCTTAGGGATTTTGACCTGGGAGGGGTGTGGTGTTTCTCTATTATCTTTTCACTGTATATATCTGTAAATATCTGTTGTACATTGTAAATATCTGTTTGTATATTGCGCATAGCTGTAAATATAAAGCTTTGTTTATTAACTTCCAGCCGACTGAGTCCTAGCCTGGGTTATTTCAATGTGGGTTGGCAGATAATTGCCAAACCACCACGTGGGGCACCTGAGAGCACTGGAGCAGCCACAGCCATGGTCACCTCCCTGGGGATGGGCAGAGACCAAGCTGGAACATGGCCCTGAAGATTTACTCAACTCAACAGGGCACATGGTTGGGCTGGGTAGGCTGTGGGCTGCCGCCTATGGCTGGGGGTTGGAACTAGGTGATCTTTGAGATCCCTTCCAACCTAAACCATTCTATGATTCTATGTACTCAACAGGGCTCATGGCTGGGCTGGGTAGGCTGTGGGCTGCTGAAGCTGAGCCCCAGTGTGACATTGCTGGGGCAGGGGCTGATGGCCCAAGGTGGCTGAAATGAGGTGCTGGACCATGGGAAGAGTGGAAAAAGCCATTGGGAGAGGCTAGATAGGGGACAGTCAGTGTCATTATTGCCTCATATCGTCCTGAAGATGCACAGGTGGTTGGACTGCCCAGCCAACTTCAGTCCTGGTGAGGCAGCTCTGCAGCTGCTTCTGGCACGTGGATTTCTTCAACCCTATTTTCTTCCTCTGGCTTCCTGTGTGATCCACTCTAGGTGATGCTGCTCTGGCAGGGGGGTTGGACTGGATGATCTAATCACATAGAAAGTGTGAAAAAGACTAGAGAGCTGACAAGAAACTTCTTAGTCTTCTTAGCCTGTAACTGGAGAAAATTGCATTTCACTCATTTTGTTACGGACTAGTTATTATTGTCCCTGCCTATGGCTGGGGGTTGGAACTAGATGATCTTTGAGATCCCTTCCAACCTAAACCATTCTATGATTCTACGTACTCAACTCAACAGGGCTCATGGCTGGGCTGGGTAGGCTGTGGGCAGCTGAAGCTGGGCCCTAATGTGACATCGCTGGGGCAGGGGCTGATGGCCCAAGGTGGCCAAAATGAGATTCTGCATCATGTGAAGAGTGGAGGAAGCCCTTGGGAGAGGCTAGATGGGACAGTCAGTGTCAGTATTGCCCTCACAATGCTATATCTATAGTACAAGGCATGCACAGGTAAGATGTGTGTTTTGAGGCTTCTTCTTTGGCAAAGGAACATTTCTGACAAATCTGAGAGGTCTCCTGTCTCTAACATGAAAGTCCTGATTATGAGGACATAGAACTATTTCCTTCTTGCTGTCTCCTGTGATTCTCTTACTTGGTTAGAGAGCTTTATGGGGTATGGTGAGCTAGGTAGCATGTGCTGTCTCATCCTTCTGCAATTGGTTGCACGTCCTTGGGCCAAGTAGTGTGCAGTATTCCAACTCTGACCCTACAGCAAATTTGCTCTATGCTCATTTATCAGGTAGGAGTTGTCACCCAACCACTCCCTTCACTCTTCATATTTTTTTTCATGAAAAGCAAATGCTCAGCTCTGCTCAGTGACGTGGTTTAAGCATTCAAACTGCAAAAAGATCTGAATTTTCTGAAGGGATCTTCACTTTCATGTGGGTGTATTACCGAAGGCTACAACTGCACAAATGTCCAGCAAAAACAGAATAACAGACATGACATTGTTGTCTCATCTGGTTGTTTCTCTGCTTGACATATCATCAGCTGTATGTTTCATTCTTAGGTACCCAGCAACAAAATTGCAATATGCCAGCAGCTTGAGACCTTAATTCAGTGCTAAGAATTTGAGACGTTTAACTCTTAAGTGTTATGATCTAAGCACCATCCAAATACCTATTTAAGTTGTTGGTGTTTAGACCTGACAACAGATGGGATAAGTTTCTTTGCTATTTGTGTACCTGTTCTTCCATTTTTTTGCTATAATCATATGTTTACTTTCGACAGACAACAGCAAAAGAAAACATGTGATGCTACTTGCTTAAAATAGGCAAATTATATTTATATTTCAAATTCGTTCTGGAATAAGTAAAATTCAAATTAAAAAAGTAGACGAAAGAAAGGAAAATAATTTCCCTGCTGTCACTGTGGAATACTAATAAGCTGTATGTAATCAGGAATAGAGAGGGAAAACATTAGAGAATATACAGAGCTCAAAACTGTTGTTTTAGCTTCTGTTCTAAGTGTCTGTGAAATGATTAATCTTCATAATGCACTAACTCTGCAGTAGCTGTGGCTTATGTCACTAAGCCAAAAGTTCATCAAATTAACATTTTACAGCAGTTTTAGTGATTTCTTTAGAAACCATACACAAAACAAGCCTCTGTAGCCCTGGCTGAATATTGTAAAACATTTTTCACTGATATTCAAATACCTACAGTTGTTCACTTTCATGTGATAGTTTTTCTTCTTTGCTGTATGTTAGCCATGGTAATTAACAGACCCTTTAGGTGAGCTGAATTTACAAGGTTTATATCAGACAGTCAGACATATGACACATAAACAATGTCATCAACAAAACTCTAAGCTACCAGATGCTTCCATTTGAGTTAATGTGTGCTAGTCAAAGCAGATGAATTTTTAAAAGTTTTGTAGCCTCTAATTCTTTTAATGTGAAAAACACATAGGAAAATCTTGGTAACTTTCTCACTGCCATCTATCTCTTCTCTTTATTCAGACAGCAAAAAGATTAGAATTACTAAAGAGATTTAAAACAGCCAAGCTTGAATCAACTGCAGTTGATATCAAAATTTTGTGAGTAATGGAAACAGTGAAATATTCTGTTTAAGTTATGAAATTTAACGTAGTATATGCCTGACAAGGAAAGTTATGAAGAATCTATGAAATACCTCAGAGATCCTCTGTGGTGCTATTCTGTCTTTCAGCTGAGTTGCAAGGAAATGAATCTAGGATCTCCATCTACAAACATATGCTAGGGATACTGTGAGAAAAGACACTGCTCCTTTCCACTTCACTTCCTTGATCGGGAACGACTTGGGATTTATTTCATCTGGTGGCATGGACTAGATAGCTAGAGATGTGTGAAAACCCTGCTGTTTCTTACAACATTTCTGAACAGTAGAAAGGTTTAATGCTTTATTAAAAATGCTGTTCCTCTTTCAACAGAATCTGGAAATGATGGACTGCTTTATAGCATTGCATCCCCTTCACAGACAAGATAATAATCTGTTTCGGCAATGCGTACTCAAGTGCTAGGAGCATCTTGAACTGGAGAGCTTCATATCACTGTAGTCTCTTGCAGAAATTCCTGTAAAACTGCATATTCAGGGATATTTGTGTCCCCATCTTTCTAGTGTATTTTCACAATCCTCCTTCCATTCCCTATGTTGTACTGCCTCTGTCATTTGTATGACTCTGAAGAAACCTGTTCATATTCAACAATAAATTGTTCAGAGTATTTCAGCTGGAATGCCTGCCTGCCTGCCTTCCTTCCTTCCATGCTTCCTCCCTCCCTTCCTTCCTCCCTCCCTCCCTCCCTTCCTTCCTCCTTCCCTCCCTTCCTTCCTCCCTTTCTCCCTTTCTCCCTCCCTGCCTCCCTTCCTTTCTCCCTTTCTCCCTCCCTGCCTCCCTCCCTCCCTTTCTTCCTCCGTTCCTCCCTCTCTCCCTTTATCTGTCCCTCCCTCCCTTCCTTTATCCCTCTGTTCCTCCTTCCCTTCCTTTCTCTCTCCCTCCCTTCCTTCCTCTATCCTTCCCTTCCTCACTCCCAGACTCCTTCCTCCCAAATTCCTTCCAGCTATTCTTCCTCATAATTTCAAGCAATGAAGTAGTATTTTTCAAATAAAAGACAAGCTGCTTTTTTCTTTTTTTTTCTGATGTTGCCTATTACTTTAGATTCCACAACGTTAAAAAATAAGGTAAATGAATTTTTAAAAAATTTCTTAATTGGATGAATGTTACAAAATTTTGACACTAACAGCTTAACTTTTGATGATCTTTTCACTTTGCCTGAATAATGACTGACATGTGGATCTAAAAGTCATCAAGCAAAACAATCTAACAAATGTATCAGGCAAGAAACTGAAAGCTTCATGAAAGACCCTGCAAAATTAACCTACATCTGTGATGGACTTTTTCAGAAGACTTCAGTGGGTGAAACTGTGTCATAGGCAAAGAACCATTCACAAAGTTCTGGTAGGTCTGGGCATTCTTTTGCAGTTCCCAGTGACTGCTAGGGTATACATAATTCTCAATTTAATTAAGTGAAGTAAAGTAACAGTAGCAGGATGACTGAATAATTTGCATGTGCAAAGGAAGCAACTATGTACTTTTTGGGTTTGGCTTGTTGTTTTCGTTTTGATTTTTGTTTTTTTAATGAAAAGATTTCTCAATACCTTCATTCTTTAGTAGATGTTCACATGTCTCCATCCTATTAATCTCTGAAGACTTTCTTGAAGTGACACATTTTTAAACAATCCCTTTGTTTGGAGATAATTATTTCTTTGTAGCTATGGCTGGGCAGTGACTGGCTGGAGAGCAGCCCTGCAGGGAGGGACTTGGGGATGCTGGTGGACGAGAAGCTCAACATGAGCTGGCAGTACGCACTTGCATCCCAGGAAGCCAAACAGATCCTGGGCTCCATCAGGAGAAATTTGGCCAACAGGTCGAGGGATGTGATTCTTCCCCTCTACTCCTGAGCTGCATCAGGAGAAGTGTGCCCAGCATATTAAAGGAGGTGATTCTCCTGCTCTACGCCACCCTGGTGAGACCCCACCTGGAGTACTGTGTCCAGTTTTTGAGCCCCTATTACAAGACCTATGTGGACATGCTGGAGCACCTCTGCTATGAGGACAGACTGAAAGAGTTTGGGCTGTTCAGTTTGGAGAAGAGGAGGCTCCCAGGTGACCTTATTGTGCCCTTCCAGTATTTAAAGGGGACCTACAAAAAAGCTGGGGAGGAAATTTTTAAACTATTAGGTGGTGACAGGACTAGGGGGAATAGAGCAAAGTTGGAGGTGGGGAGATTCAGATTGGATGTGAGGAGGAAGTTCTTCACTGTGAGAGTGGTGAGAGTCTGGAATGGGTTGCCCAGGGAGGTGGTTGGGGCCACATCCCTGGAGGTGTTTGCAGCCAGGCTGGACGAGGCTGTGGGCAGCCTGCTCTAGGGTAGGGTGTCCCTGGGCATGGCAGGGTGGTTGGAACTAGATGATCTTTGTGGTTCCTTCCAACCCTGACTGATTCTATGAGTCTATGGAAAAAAATCACACTTACCCCCATATTTACAAATAAAATTAAGTATACCGTAGGGAAAAAATTGCTAATTTTTCAATAAGGAATCTTAAGGGAAAATACAAAGTTTTAAGTAATAAATTGCATTCATAGCAGAATAGCAGCAATCAATTGGAAAAGTTTACTTTTCATTTGGTTGCTAGGGATTAGAAATCCATTTTCATCTAGTCTTTATATATAAATATTTATATAGATATATCTATATATATTTTATATATATATATAAACTAGATGTTATAAATATCTAGATATTGTAAATGTGTTTTATATATATATAAATATAGATACACAAATATAGATATAAGTACACACACACAGACATATATATAAATAATGTGTATATAAACATATATGTGCATATATATATATCTAATAGAGAATCTGGTTTAATTTAAGAAAATGAATGATTTTTAACAGCATTAACACTCATAGTCATAAAGTGCCCGTGAGAAATCAATGCTTGCTTAACAACCAGAATTAAAATAGTGCACAAAATTAAAAGTAGTCTCTCTTCTACTCATTGCCATCACTCACGGAAATGTAGCATTTTCATCAGTGGAAGGTCTGTTTTATGTTCACATTAGTCACATTATTAATGTTTGCACAGGAATTTTTTAAAAGGGCTCAAATATCCTTCAATTCATTCTTTGAATACCACACTGGGAAGGATTTCTTTCCTACTTCAGCATCGGATGCATTTTGCAAATAATTTCTGTAGTGGATGTAGTTTTTCACCATTTAATCAACTTAAAAAAAAAAAAAAGTGCTGAAGTTTGCAGAACTTTGCCTTTTTTTTTTCATAACATTTCCTGAAGCTCAGTCATTTTGTAACAGTAAAGCTGTCATGAAACCTGAGGTTCCCAAATTTTGCCCAAATCCGATAATTACATTTATCAGTAGTTTTCCAAGGGCATAATAATCACAGAATTGCCAGGGGTGGAAGGGACCTCAAGGATCATCTAGTCCCAACCTCCCCTGCCTTGGGAGACAGTTCCCACCAGATCAGGTTGCCCAGAGCCACATCCAGTGTGGCCTTAAACACATCCAGGGATGGGGCTTCTATCACCTCCCTGGGCAACCTGTTCCAGTGTCTCACCACCCCTTATAGTGAAGAACTTCCTAATGACTAATCTCTTTCTACCCTCCTCTAGTTTGGATTCATTCCTCCTAGTCTTATCACTACCCAACACCCTAAAAAGTCCCTTACTAGCTTTCTTGCAGGCCCCCTTCATATACTGGAAGGCCACATCAGTCTTTTCTTCTCCAAACTGAACACCCCAACTCTCAGCCTATTCATGTAGGAGAGGTGCTCCAGACCTCTGATCATTCTCGTGGCCCTTTTCTAGACATGTTCCAGTGCATGCATATTTTTCTTGTAAAAGAGGCTCCAAAACTGGACACAGCACTCCAGGTGGGGTCTCACAAGAGTAGTGTAGAGGTGGAAAATCACTTCCATTGACTTGCTGGCTACACATCTCTTGATGCAACCCAGAATCTGGTTGGCTTTCTGGTCTGCAAGTGTGCACTGTTGGCTTATATTGAGCTTCTCTCATACCAGCACCCCCAAGTCCTTTCCTTCAGAGCTTCTCTCAAACTAGTCACTGCCCAGCCTATATTGGTGCCTGAGATTACCCCAGGCTAGATGCAGGACCCTTTTTGAACCTCATGAGGTTGGCTTGGGCCCACCTCTGCAGCCTTTCAAGTTCCCTCTGGATGGATCCCTTCCCGCCAGTGTGTCAGTCACACCACACAGCTTGGCACCATCAGAGAACTGGCTGAGGGTGCACTCAATGCCACTGTCCATGTCCATGCCAATGAAGGTGTGAAACAAGACTGGTGCCAGTACTTAGCCTTGAAGGACTTCACTTGTTATTGGCCTCTACTGTTTCAGACTATTGCTTCACATATAGTCGATCCAAGACATATTTAGTTCTAATGTTAATTTCCTTGACTTTGATGTGGAGAGAAAATAAACACAAAACCTAGAAGGATGAGTCATCCCCACCTGAACTCCCTTCCCCACCTTGTAATTCTCAGTAACATGGACATTAGGACTTTGAAGAAGTTCAGCAAATTGTTGCCTTACTGAAAGTCCTTTCCACCCTTTCATCAGGTAGTATCACCAGGCACCTCTAATACTTTCCCTACTGTTACCTCAGGGTCATCAAAGTCTCATTGCTTGAGTCTGCATTCCTTGTTGCTGTAAGCTGACAATATCAGACATTCTGAATTACTTAATGTCATGCCAATGGTATTTATGTTAATTTTACATGCATGCACACACACATAGATAATAGCTAGGCAGTTCGTTTGCTGGTATGCATCACTGCTTATCATACTGATTATAATCATCTCATTGCTACCTTATTCTTCCTCCATCTGTTGGTTGCATCCATCTGTTGTCTATTGTCTCATAATGAGATGGCAACTTCTTTGCAGCAGGGAGAATTTCCTTGTTGTTTGTTTGCATTAGAGTTAGGAAGAACAATTTGACGCTATTTGAGGTATTATTTGTAGTCTACATGATGATAATAAGAATGATCCAAGTAACTTTCATTCCGCTTGGAACAAGTTTTAGGAAATCACAGAATCACCAGAAACATCCAGGTTGGAAAAGACCCTCAGGATCACAAAGACCAACTTATAACCTTACTCTACAAGATTCGCTTTAAAACATATCCCTGAGCACTACATCCAAATGACCCTTATACACATCCAGGATAGGTGACTCAATCACCTCCCTGAGCAGCCCATTCCAGTGCCTGACAACTTTCTCTTTGAAGAAGTTTTTCATAGAATCATAGAATCAGTCAGGGTTGGAAGGGACCACAAGGATCATCTACTTCCAACCTCCCTGCCATGCCCAGGGACACCCTACCCTAGATCAGGCTGCTCACAGCCTCATCCAGCCTGGCTGCAAACACCTCCAGGGATGTGGCCCTAAGTACTCCCTTGGGCAACCCATTCCAGGGCCTCACCACTCTCATGCTGAAGAACTTTCTCCTCACATCCAATCTGAATCTTCCCAGCTCCAGCTTTGCTCCATTCCCCCTAGTCCTGTCACTACCTGATAGCCTAAAAAGTCCCTCCCCAGCTTTTTTGTAGGCCCCTNAGGGGCTCCAGAACTGGATGCAGTACTCCAAGTGGGGTCTCACCAGGGCGGAGTAGACGAGGAAAATCACCTCCCTCGACCTGCTGGCCATACTTTTCCTGATGCAACCCAGGCTCTGGTTGGCTTTCTGGGCTGCAAGTGCACACTGCTGACTCATGTTGAGCTTCTTGTCCACCAGCACCCCCAAGTCTCTCTCTGCAGGGCTACTCTCCAGCCAGTCACTGCCCAGTCTGGATTTGTGCCTGGGATTGCCTCGACCCAGATGTAGGATCTTGCACTTGGCCTTGTTGAACCTCCTGAGGGTGGCTTGTGCCCACCTTTGCAGCCTGTCCAGGTTCCTCTGGATGGCATCCCTGACCTCCAGTGTGTCTGCTGTACCACACAGCTTGGTGTCATTTTCCCTAATGTCCAATCAACACTTACCAAGTCTCAGCCTGAGGCCATTCCCTCTTGTTCTTTCTCCAACTACCTGTGAGAAGAGACCAGCACCATGTCCACAATGTCCCTTCAGGTAGTTTTAAACAGCAATGAGATCTCATTTCAGCTTCAAACTAACCATGCCCAACTCCCTCAGTCACTCCTCATAAGATTTATTCTCTAGGCCCTTCACCAGCTTTTTTGCCCTTCTCTGGACTCACTCCAGCACCTCCACATCTCTCTGGTATTGCAGTGCCCAAAACTGAACACAGTATTCAAGGTGTGGCCTCACCAAAGCTGAGTGCTATGACTAAAAACCCTTTAGGAAACCATTTGGAATTTTTTGTTTGTTTGTTTGTATGTCATGAATATGTTGTGATTTTCATATCTTTTAAAGTTTATGGAATTTCTAGGAGAAAGGAAAATTTAGCATGCAAATAAACCTTTGAAGTTCTTTGACTTCAGAGTCAGTGTAACATGTCTATTAGGCATCTCACTGCTACTACTAGTAGTGCTAGTAGGTGGTGGTGTTATTATTATTCTTAAGGAAACTTTGGAGTGAAAGCTAAACTGATTGTCTTGATTCAACAATTTGAAGTTGCTGCATGCAAGTGAAACAGGCAGCTGGACTACTGCTCTGCTACCTCACAAATTCTCTGCCATTACTCTGCCTCGAGTGCAAAACATAGTGAGTGTGAGTCAAGCCAGACAGAATTCTAAATTGCCCTGAAAACACCTCTGAACCACAGAGAGGACAGGCAATTTACATTTTCCATGGAACTGCCTTCATTGATTCTAACATAATTCCCACCTGCTCTGCTGTCAGTCTCAAATGAATGTGTAGCTTAATTCCCTTTAAAAAAAAAAAAACAACTCTTTTCCCACTCCAAGTATTATATGAGGATTTATAAACAATGACACGTAAATAGAAGCAAAACTACATCTTAATAACGTAAAAGTACATGCAGCAATTTTAATACCTTGTAGGTTATCAAGTGACAAGGACATTCAAACAGTATTATGAATAATCTTTTACAGACCTCACAAACTTTTCATTTTTGCTTTAGGATTAATTGTTCACTTGGAAAAGGCCATTTTTCTCTTAAAGTAGCTGCCTGCTGCTGGTACTGATGAATTTTATACGGAGTTTCCAAATCATGTGTGATTAGTTGATAAGAACATATTAACTGCCATTCCCTTCATATTCATCAGCCCATGAAATAAAACATGACTTTTTACTTCTTATGTCTTATGATTTATTTAAGAGATCAGGAGTTCATCTTAAAATATATTACATGAAAATAGTGTAAAAGATCCTTTAAAGTCAGAGTTACAGAAGTGATACCTGGTTTTATGTTCTTTAGAAACTGAAATTTGTCTGGTTAAGGTAGATAGACAGAGAATTGTAGAATCATAGAATCATAGAATGGTTTAATTGGAAAGGACCTCAAAGATCATCCAGTTCCAACCTCCTGCTATAGGCAGGGACACCTCCCACTAGAACAGGTTGCTCAAGGTCTCATCCAACCTGGCCTTGAACGCCTCCAGGGAATAAGCATCCACAACCTCCCTGGGCAACCCATTCCAGTACCTCACCACCTTCACTGTAGAGAGATATAAAGATAGAGGATAGTTATAGAGATAGATAGATTAGATAGACAGACAGACAGATACACAGACACATTGACATGGATTTTCCAAACTTCTTTGCCATTACATAGATCTGAACCTGTCTGAAAAGCCAAACTATGTTCTATGCTATTAATTTACTTCACTTCAGAGTAATTAGAAAATATATCAAACAATCACAGAATCACAGAATCTTAGGGGAGGGAAGGGACCTCAAAAGCCTCATCCAACCTGTCCTTGAACACCTCCAGGGAGGGAGCAGCCACAACCTCCCTGGGCAACCCATTCCAGTGTCTCACTACCCTCACTGTAAAGAACTTCCTCCTAACAGCCCATTTTAATCTCCTCTCTTCCAGTTTAAACCCATTACCCCTTTTCCTGTCATAAGAAGACCTTGTTAATAGTCCCTCCCCTGTCCTGCTGTACGTCTCCTTCACATGCTGGAAGAGTCCACATGTGAAGTTTGTGTATGTGTGTGCAGCCTGCACATGGGTGACACAGCTCCTCAGAGAGAGGAAGACAAGAGGTGAGGGTGGCCAGAAAGCCACTCTTAGCTGCCCAGTAAGGAATATTTAATGATTTTACTGACTCAAAAAAGACTGTTCTAGCATAGCCTCAAGTGCTGGGCAAGCGTAGGGATAGGTGAGTCAAGCTGTCCTCATCTGCGTCGCTGACACTTATTATGTAAAATATTGGCCTGTTCCATGTGTTTCACACATGAAAGAGTGACCAATAAAATTGATTTTGTCTAAAATCAAGACTTTCTTCCTTCTGTGTTGGTGCTTGTCATGCAAAACAGCAATATAGTAGGAATGCTAAAGGATGAAGGGTGTTTAGTGGTGTTGGGGGGAGGCTATGGGTAAGAGGTAGCAGCAAGTAGCCTCCAGAGGAGGTACAAACGAGCAGGAGAACCTTCTATTTGGACAGAAGGTAGTGAATTTCTGAGGGCTGCAGTAACCTCGGGTGGATACTGTAGATGTGATTTTTCCTTCTTCTCAGCTCTCTAAACTATTTAATTTCTTGTCATCTTATTTTTAGAAAAATAATCACTGGTTTTCAGAAAGTTGTTCTTATACTAAAAAAGATTGAAAGTTTACTTGAATGTGCCTGACTACTTTTTTCCTCTAAATGAAATTTGCGTGATGCATTTTAACTCTTACACTTACAGCTTCTCTGTGATCCAACAGAAAGGCTACAAATCTCATTAAACTTGATTCACCTCAAAAGTCTGAAGTCAAAAGAGCATGCAGGTTCTGGCATTAACAGAACAAGTTAAGAAAACAAGATTTAGAAGATACATAAATGCAACCAGTACATAGGCAAATACAAAACCACAGTCACTATTTAGTTCTGCTAATGTTGATTCAATAGACTCACACAGTATTTCTGAGAGGAAATGCAACGTAGCTTCTCTTCTGCGTGTGAATGCTCAAATATGCATTCACCCAACACTGATGTGTGCTGCTAACCCTAAAATGGTACACGTCCTAGAGCTCTTAAGTGCATCGTAATATTTCCTGAAAGTGGAGCTTATAGTGGCCATGGAATGGAGCCATCTGTTAATTCACCTAGCCATGGTCACATTAGAGAACCAGAGTTTATTTTCACTTTCAAATCCAAAATATTACTCGACCAGAGTGAGGAAAAAGTCAACACAAGTCTGATTTCAAATCATAAAACCTACTCTTTAATCTGTCAGTTGACTGATATTACTAAGTCTACTGGGTTTTAGGCCCTACAAAACTAAGTCTGAGATTTAACAAGGTGTTCAGGAAGAAGAACTGAAGCTTGAAACAAAAATTATTAATGAAGGCAATGCCATGCAAAAACATGATAAAACTACACCAGTAAGATCCCTTAACTGTATCATAGAATCACAGAATCGTAGAATGGTTTAGGTTGGAAGGGACCTCAAATCTCATCCAGTTCCAACCTGCCGCCATAGGCACGGACACCTCCCACTAGAACAGGATGCTCAAGGCCTTGTCCAACCTGGCCTTGAACACCTCCACAGTGGGAGCAGCCACAACCTCCTTGGGCAACCCGTTCCAGTGTCTCACCACCCTCACTGTGAAGAACTTCCTCCTAACATCCCATTTAAATCTCCCCTCTGCCAGATTAAACCCATTACTCCTCATCCTGTCATAAAAATACCTTGTGAATATTCCCTCCTCTGCACTGCTGTAGGCCTCTTTCAGATACTGGAAGTCTACTATAAGGTCTCCTGGAAGCCTTCTCTTCTCCAGACTGCAGAATCCCAACTCTTGTATCCTGTCCTCATAGCAGAGGTGCTCCAGCCCTCTGAGCATCTCTGTTGCCCTACTCTGGAGTTGCTCAAACAGTTCCATGTCTTTTTTGTGGTGTGGGCTCCAGAACTGCACACAGTACTCCAGGTGGGGTCTGATAAAAGTGGTAGAATCCCCTCCCTTGCCCTGATGGCCATGCTGCTCTTAATGCAGCCCAGCACACAGTTGCTGTCTGGGCCGCGTGTGCACACTGTTGGCTCATGTTGAGCTTTTCATCAACTCAGACCCCCAGGTCATTTTCCTCAGGGCTGCTCTCAGCCACTCGCCACCCATCCTAGATTTGTTCTTGGGGTTGTGCCGACCCAGGACCAGGACCTTACACTTGGTCTTGTTGAATTTCATGAGGTTGGCCTGGGCCCACCTCTCCAGCCTCTCTCCAAGTCCCTCTGGATGGATCTCTGTCCGCTAGCAAGTTGACTGTGCCACACAGCTTGGTATCATCTGCAGATTTGCCGAGCGTGCACTCTATTCCTCTCTCCATGTCACTGACAAAGATGTTAAACGGCACTGGTGCCAGCACTGACCCCTGAGGGATGCCACTTGTCACTGGTCTTCAAGTGGACATTGTGCCCTTGATCACCACTCTCTGTGTGCCACCATCCAACCAATTCCTTATCCAGCAATTAGTATCTATAGCCTCTTTTATTTTTATTGCAGTTGTTATAGGATGATTTGGAATGAAAAGAGAAAACTTTTTGGCAATTTGTCAGTACAGCCAAGGTAGGTGGTAAACAAGAAAATCTGCACTGAATGATGAGAACTGCATGCCACAAGATGTTGGACAAATGAATAGAGTTGTAAAATCTTGGGCACTTCTTTTTAGGTTTGTTTTCAATCATGGAGAGCTTAATTCTTATTCGGGGAAAAAAAAAAGTGTATGGCTAATAACATAGAAAGCCTTGACTTTCACTTGCATTTTGATGTGCATTTTCACATGACCTCTTTGGAGTATAGCTACAATCTAAGGAGTTTTGCAAACAAGGGAAACCAAAGAGAGATGTGGAGGAGTAAAGCAGAAGTACAAACAGCAGTGCAAATGAGAGGAAGACATTTGAATCTGAATGACCAGTTAATGATTCAATTAGTTTTTCACTTAGTTAAACTATGATAATCCTCCTCTACTAGCTCTCCATATTGAAGGCTGTTGAAAGAAAGAATGCAAAGTAGCTTAAGAAAATTTAAGAAAAAAAAAAATTAGAAAAAAAGGTAAAGCCTTTTGTAAACCATTCCTGCTTCTCAGCAAAATGCTTCTTATGAACAATAATGTGGGTGCAAGGCAGGTATTTTACTGAGTCTAACAGGCTTGTTCTGAATAAAATCTATCAGTGTGAAGTGATCCCTTCAGCTATGCAGCCTTGATTGAAGTGCAGGTCTGACTTCAGGATCGGTGAGAACCTGGTGGCTGTGACTTATCTGTTTGTCCTTTCCTACTTTCATTATTTTCATTTTTATCTTTCTGCCACCCACTTTAACGTCTTTCTCCCTTTTTCCACTCTTTCTCCCTTTTTCCGCTCTTTCTCCCTTTTTCCGCTCTTTCTCCCTTCCTCAACTTGGAAGCTACCTTAATACAGGTTAGAAACCTTCTCCGTTTCTCCATAGTGCAGAGCTATCTTGAAATTGAGTTCTAAAAAATGCACATACATAAACACATATCTATATGTATGGCCACGTGGGTATACGGGTGTATTACCATATGAAAGCTCTGTGAAGATGGCATTCTGATTTCAGAGCTCTAAAAAGGTGGCTATGCAGACTGGTGAGTGAGACTATTTATTGTGAGCCACGATAGCGTGCAAAAGGGACTGATTAAAACCTACAGAGGTTGCCATTTGGCACTGAAGCAGCACAGCACTCCCCACCCTTTGAGGTGTTGTGCTGAAATTAAGCAATGGTGAACGTGGAGTCAAATAACAGTTAAGCAATGGCTTGCATTAAGAGATTACTTTAAAAATCCCGAGAAGTTATCTGATTACTTATGAGGCTAACAAGTGATACTATTTACTTAGCTGCTTTTCTTGGCAACCCTGTCGTTCTCAACCACTGTGCAAGTGGTTATTGATGATACCATGGTAGTGTAGTGGTGGTATTCAGGATGGCCTCAGTCTCACTGCATAATTTGAATGTCTCATGCAAATATAGTTAGACACTCAGTGATCTATTGCTTCTTTGAGAAAGCAATCATAAGCAGACAATTGATTACCATTTTTGGATCTCGTAATTTATCTTAAGCACTTTCAGTAAGAAATGAGCTGATGTCTACAAATACCCTTTTCTTTTCATCTATCCTTTTCAGGAAGGATAGATGTTTTTTACCGGTATAGCATAAGGCTTGTAGGTTCCATGGCTCCTCAAACTTAACCTGAACTCTGAAAAGAGACTAAAATGAGGTCTGCTTGGTTGTAACAAGCTAAGTAAATATATTTTGAATTGAATTATGTTAATTAGCAGCAATGCTGTTGTGTTAACCCAAGATGGAAAATACAAGGAGGGAGGAAAAGGAGTAAAAGGAGGGAGTGGACTGATCAGGGAGAGGTATGGAAGGCAGAGATATGGCAGATTGGCTTTCTCTCTCCTCCCCTGATCCTTCACCTAGAATCACAGAATCAGTCAGGGTGGGAAGGGACCACAAAGATCATCTAGTTCCAACCACCCTGCCATGCCCAGGGACACCCTACCCTAGATCCGGCTGCCCACAGCCNGACACCCTACCCTAGATCAGGCTGCCCACAGCCTCTGCCAGCCTGGCTGCAAACACCTCAAGGGATGTGGCCCTAACCACCTCCCTGGGCAACCCATTCCAGGCTCTCACCACTCTTATGCTCAACAACTTCCTCCTCACATCCAATCTGAATCTCCCCACCTCCAGCTTTGCTCCATTCCCCCTAGTCCTGTAACTACCTGATAGCTTAAAAATGTCCCTCCCCAGCTTTTTTGTAGGCCCCCTTCAGATAGTGGAAGGCCACAAAAAGGTAGCCTGGGAGCTTCCTCTACAGACTGAACAGCCCCAACTCTTTCAGTCTCTCCTCATAGCAGAGGTGCTGCAGCCCTCTGACCATCCTCGTGGCCCTTCTCTGGACACGCTCCAGCATGTCCACATCCCTCTTGTAATAGGGGCTCCAAAACTGGATGCAGTACTCCAAGTGGGGTCTCACCAGGGCAGAGTAGAGGGGGAGAATCACCTCCCTCAACCTGCTGGCGACACTTTTCCTGATACAGCCCAGGCTCTGGTTGGCTTTTTGGGCTGCAAGTCCACACTGCCAGCTCATGTTGAGTTTCTCATCCACCAGCACTCCCATCTCTTTAACCTCGCCCAGGCACACAGAAGCAGACTTCCATATGATAGTGTTTCACCTGATACAGCTCTGTTGGTTTGTTCATGGTCCTATTCTCCTTCATTTCTTTAAGCTTTGCCTAGGGCTACAGCAACAAAATCTGACTCTGCTTTAAACAGGAGTGTCACACAAGTCACATAAAATACCTGTTAATGTTACCGGGCCCTAATGAAAATATTTTTTCACTTACTGGGTGAATTTTCTGCCGTATATAGAGGTGGAAAGGAAAATAAAACAAAAACATTGTAAATAAATTAGGCCAAAAGTAACACTGGGACAAAGCTCTCCATAACCTCCCTTTTAACACTTACAGTATGTATTAAAATACATGTGTAGGTGTTTGTGACCAATTTGGATTTCACACTTAAAAAATTTCCAATTGTCGGTTAAAGGTATAATTATGTTTCAAGAATGCCTTTTCTCTTTTTTTCCCCTTTGACATGATGCTTTGTGACTTTAATACAACCTCTCAAATATTCTCAATTAAATAACAAATGGTTTATACAATTGGTATTAGTGTGAAAGCTGATGGGTATATTCTACTACAGTCTCTAGGCAGAAAGACTTTTCCTTAAAAGAGCTAAGCACAATTTGTCAGTTTGTTCAACTGCAGAAGTAATTGGCATGCTCTGTTTTGCACAAGAGGCTAAACTTCCATTTTGACCACTTGAAGGGACATTTTTATTTAGTTTAATAATGCGTTTCATTGCGGCATCACAACATTGCTAACATCTAGAATTAAGATTCATCATGCTTTGAATTTAGTTTTGTTATTGGATCCAATATAACATTTTTTTTTCTTTGTTTTGTTTTTAGAATCATAGAATCATAGAAGGGTTTAGTTTGGAAAGGACCTCAAAGATCATCCAGTTTCAAACACCCACCCTAGGCAGGGACACCTCCCACTAGATCAGGATGCTCAAGACCTCATCCAGCCTGGCTTTGAACACCTCCAGGGAGGGAGCAGCCACAACCTCCCTGGGCAACCCGTTCCAGTGTCTCACCACCGTCACTGTAAAGAACTTTCCCCTAACATCCCGTTTAAATCTCCCTTCTGCCAGTTTGAACCCATTACTGCTCGTACTCTAATTACAAGTCCTTGTGAATAGTTCCTCTCCAGCCCTCCTGTAGGCAAGCTTCAGATACTGGAAGGCTACTATAAGGTCTTCTCAAAGCCTTCTCTTCTCCAGGCTGAAAAGTCCCAACTCTCTCAGCCTGTCCTCATAGCAGAGGTGCTCCAGCCCTCTGATCATTTTTATGGCCCTCCTCTGGACTCTCTCCAGCAGTTCCATGTCCTTCTTGTGCTGGGGGCTCCAGAACTGCACACAGTACTGCAGGTGGGGTCTGAAGAGAGCAGAGTAAAGGGGGAGAATCCCCTCCCTTGCCCTGCTGGCCACGCTTCTCTTAATGCAGCCCAGGACACGGTTGATTTTAGTTTAGAGTTTAGCAAATTTTCTTGGTTTCTTTAAATCACAGGGAATGTTTCTGACTTGCAATGACTGAAAAGTCTTAAGTCAGTTGTGAGGAGGTGAATACGTTCTTCAAACTTCCCAGTGAGGAGCAAGACCTGAGATCCTCTCCTCCTTGTTTTGATTTGTGTATGAAAGTGAATATTAGTACAGGTGAGCAAAGACGTTGGAACTTTTGGAGCATGTCCAAAGGAGGGCCATGAAGATGATCAGAGGCCTGGAGCACCTCTGCGATGAGGACAGGCTGAGAGAGTTGAGGCTTTTCAGCCTGGAGAAGAGAAGGCTTCAAGGAGACCTTGGAGTAGCCTTCCTGTATCTGAAAGGGGCTACAGGAGGGCTGGGGAGGGACTATTCACAAGGTCTTGTTATGACAGGACGAGGTTTAAGGGGTTTAAACTGGCAGAGGGGAGATTTAAATGGGATGTTAGGAGGAAGTTCTTTCCAGTGAGGCTGGTGAGACACTGGAATGGTTTGCCCAGGGAGGTTGTGGCTGCTCCCTTCCTGGAGGTGTTCAAGGCCAGGTTGGATGAGGCCTGACGACCTGTTCTAGTGGGAGTTGTCCCTGCCTATGGCACAGGGGGGTTGGAACTGGATGATCTTTGATTTCTCTTCCAACCTTAACCATTCTATGATTCTATATGTGCATATTGACATATGCACGTATAAATTTGAAAGCTTTGTCTCCACATACCTGCTTAAAAGAGAAAAATATTTAATCACAGGATCACAATATGTTAGGGGTTGGAGAGGACCCCTGAAGATTATCAAGTCCAAGCCCCCTGCTGGAGCAGGACCTCCCTCCCCAGAAAGGTAATGCTGCAACTTATCTTTGGCACTGTCCTTAGGAATATCAAAGACAAGGGGGTCATCAAGAGTAGTAAATATGTTTTTACCAGGGGGAAGTCATGTTTGTCCAACCTGATAGCCTTTTATGAGGACATAACCAGGTGGCTAGATGATGGTAGAGCAGTGGATGTGGTTTATCCTGATTTCGGGAAAGGATTTGACACTCTCTATCTCTCCCCCATAGCATCCTTCTGGCTAAACTCAGACCGTGTGGTCTGGATGATTGGTAGTGATCATTGAGTCCAATGCCCCTGCCAGAGCAGGACCATAGAATCTGGCAGAAGTCACAGAGGAACACACCCAGACCGGTCTTGAAAGTCTCCTTGGAACGGGACTCCGCAACCTCTCTGGGCAGCCTGTTCCAGCGTTTCATGATCTTACAAAAAAGAAGTTCCTCCTCATGTCAAGGTGTAACTTCCTGCTTTGTAGCTTGCATCCATTGCCCCTTCTCCTGTCACACGGCGTAATCATGCATTGAAGACGTTACATAGAATAGAATGGAATTATAGAATCAGTCAGAGTTGGAAGGAACCACAAGGATCATCCAGTTCCAACCCCCCTGCCATAGCCAGTGACACCCCACCATAGATCAGGCTGCCCACAGCCTCAGCCAGCCTGGCCTTAAATACCTCCAGGGAAGTAGCCCCATCCGCCCCCCTGGACAACCCATTCCAGGGCCTGACCACTCTCATGCTGAAGAACTTCCTTCACACATCCAACCTGAATCTCCCCACCTCCAGCTTTGCTCCATTCCCCCTAGTCCTGTCACTCCCTGATAGCCTAAAAAGTCCCTTCCCTGCTTTTCTGTAGGCCCCTTCAGATCCTGGGAGGCCACAAGAAGGTCACCTCAGAGCCTCCTCTTCTCCAAACTGAACAGCCCCAACTCTTTCAGTTTGTCATAGGAACTAACATGTTTGTGACAGAGTTAAAAAAAAAAACAAACAACTATAACAAGAAAGGAATGCTAACTAGAAAGAATACAGAAAGTACAGGCATGGTCATGCTTGTCTAGGTCCAGGACCTCTGACTTTTGGAAAACACTACTAATCTGCCATGCAAATAGCCAATCTCATACCATAATTTCCCACCAAATTTTCTTCATAATTATCCAGAGCCTTGGTTGTTCAAATATTAATGTATGGTAGCACTTTTTCATGCACATAGAACCACTACCTCCAAAAGGAAAAAAAAAATAAAAAAAAAAAAATAGGAAAGATAATTATCTCATTAGTGACAAGATTTTAGAGTTTGAAACCTCTGCTCAATGTCGATAATAAATTCAGTCAATTGCCTACTACAGTAGTGAGCTATTATGCCATAAAACAACTACAAAAGCAAATAAAGAGAGTATAGGAAAACACCAGCTAGCTATTTTGGAAGGCCTCTGTGGCAATGTTTCAGCCTAATTTAAAAATACCCATGAGATCATGAGAAAGCAAGTATTTTTTTCCCCATCCTGCTCTTCCTTAATTATTTATTTGTCTGATATTATTCACAACAATGGTTTACATGCAAAGTGCAGATTTAAAATGTCAGAGAATAAAATAAAAGCACTTC
>VWZI01003780.1:147473-163929 GCA_013396835.1 Psilopogon haemacephalus | reverse complement strand
AGTGGGAAGTCATACTAAGTGACTATAAATCCTTCCTGCTCTGAAAAGGCTTCGATTTATGAACCCATAAGTGATGCAGATTCACCAGTAATGTGTTTATTCCAAATGTGGGATAATGACAACATATTTTTACTATACCATGTCATTACATGTAAGAATTTTACTCTGTGCATGTACTAACAAATAAATATATATATATATGTACACTCAGTATATGTGCCATATCATTCAAATTCAGACATATGGTACATTGTTAATATATCCAAGCTCTTTCTCTTCAGGATATTACTATGACTATCAAGTAAGATCTGTGTGATGTCCAAAACGACCATCAAGAATGAAGTTTAAGCTCCTCTAAAATCAGGCAAAACCTTTTCCATTAACTTTAACAGATACTGCATATCACCTTAATTTAACTTTAAATTTGTCGTACAGTTCTCCAAGTTTTCTGTTAGAGCATGAAAATGTTCTCCTTTCCTAAGAGATTAATAACAAAAAAAGAATGGTTTAAATTTATTTGAATCCTTTGCTGTCCACCTTTAAATTTATATTGACTTATTTTTCCTATAATAAGATTCTAGAAGTTCACATTAACTATAAATCACCAGGAAGGGTGTTTTTTGTTTTGGTTTGGGTTTTTTTGGTCGATTTTTAAATGAAAAACAGTGTCAGAAAATATTACCCTTCTTTATGCTGTACAATTAAAATAACAATGTTCCATGTGAACTTTCAACTCTGCACTACAATCTTTTTCTAAGCCACTTTTGGTGATTACTCAATCCGATAAAGAAGAGGAGCAGGCACCTTGGTGGTCCACTTAACATTAAGCAAGGTCATTTTTCCTGCAGCATTAGCCTAAACCCAGACCAATTACAGCGAAAGCTGCTAAATCTGTGTATAATTAAAGCAATTGTATGGAAGGGTCTTTGTTTTGTTTTCAATTCCTAATGTCCTGATCTCTAGAATCAGATTTGCTTTTTTTTTTTTTTTTTAATTACTATTTTAATTTTTTTTTAATTGCTAGATACAAAGCATTACGAAGTCAACTTTAAAATACGTAAAATTATTTTCAGATTTGCATCTGAGTATAATTACAGACATATACTAAAGCTTCAAGCTGGAAAAAAAAAAGATCATAACTCAGCTATTTCAGAAATAATGATATAATCTTCATCTTTTTATGTAGCAGAAGTAAATATGACTCTATAATTTGTTATTCTCTTCATGTGTACTTTATATAGTAGTGTGTTCAGCCCTGTGACCACCAGTAGAAAATAATCATTGGTCCAAACAGGTCCAGAGAAGGTCCATGAAAACTGTCAGGGGGCTAGAGAAGCTCCCCTACAAGTTCAAGGGGAGAGAGTTGGTTTTCTTCAGACTGGAGAGTAGAAAGCTCCAAGGAAACCTTATAACATCCTTCTAGTACTTAAAGGATACCTACAGGAAAGACGGGGAGAAACATTTATCAAGGAGTGTAGTGACAGGATGAGATATAATGGTTTTAAAGTGAAAGAGGGAAAAATTAGATGAAATATAAGTTGTGGATGCTCTGTGTAGCAGTTTAAGACCTAATGTTCTATTCTGGTTCTAAATTACATACGAGAGGAACTTTCTGGACATTCTTTTTAATATAGAGCGAATGACCAGGGCAATGACTGTGAAAGGAAAATAATTATCTATATCATTCATTGGTTTGCTAATTGGTATAAAAAAGCCAACAATTAAACAATTTCTCACTCTTTGTTCCTTTTGCCTTCTGCCTTCCACCTCCTCCACTGCTCCTCTGTCCATGGCTGAATACTAACTCTGACTGAACTGATTACATGTGAGATTTTTGAGCAGAAGGTGGTATTTGTCCCTTTTCTGTGTCCAGTGGAGGAGGACTGAATTTCTGTATTATTTCTAAATTGTAAATAATTGTATATAATTCTAAATACATGCAGATGTATTTTGCATCTACGCTTCTAAATTTAGCTTGCTATAAAATACAGCTTTATCATAGAATCACAGAATTGTAGAATGGTTTAGCTTGGAAGTGACCTAAAAGATTATCCAGTTCCAACCCCCTTTGCCATAGGCAGAGACACCTCCCATTAGAACAGGTTACCCAAGGCCTCATCCAACCTGGCCTTGAACACCTCCAGGGAGGGAGCAGTCACAACCTCCTTGGGCAACCCATTCCAGTGTCTCATCACCCTCACTGTAAAGAGCTTCCTCCTAACATCCTGTTTAAATCTCCCCTCTGATGGTTTAAACCTATTCCCCCTCATCCTGTCATAATGAGACCTTGTGAATAGTCTCTCTGCAGCCCTCCTGTTGGCGCATTTCAGATACCAGAATGCAACTATAAGGCCTCCTCGAAGCCTTCTCTTCTCCAGGCTGAAGTGTCCCAACTCTCTCAGCCTGTCCTCAGCAGAGGTGCTCCAGCCCTCTGAGCATCTTCGTGGCCCTCCTCTGGACTCACTCCAGCAGTTCAATGTCCTTCTTGTGGTGTAGGCTCCAGAACTGCACATAGTACTCTTACTTCCAAGCCATCTGAGCTAGTCTGATAAATTCTATCTCAACCCTCCACACTATGTCACTAGAAGAGTGGAAGGCAAAATTGCATGGGGCTTTGAGCAGCACGTTCTAGCAGAAGGTGTCCTTGCCTATAGTAAGGGTTTGGTACTAGGTTTAGGGTCTTTTCTAACCCAACCCAATCTATAATTTGATAATTTTATTAATAACTATGTCTTTGTGCCATTGGGTATTTTGCTCATGCAGTGCTAAATGCATTGATTTCTTAAAGAAAATAAAAGCAAAACAGGCATTAAAAGCTGTGGTAGTTTAAGGCTTATTGGAAAATTCCAGTAAGAGAAATCAGGACTTTCCTGGAAGTTCAGTGCAGAATCTGAATGAACAGGGTATTGGATGCAAAAGAATAACAGTGATAAAGTCTGTATCATTCACTGGTTTGCAGAGAGATCTAAAAAGCCAACGTATAAACAGTTTTCTTGGGCAAGGGCTCTGTTCACTGTTTCTTCACTCCTCTCTAACTCCTTCATTAACATTTTCCAGGTATTATGTAAGTCTTGCTGGTTCTTTTCTATCTGGGAAGAGAGAGAGAATGTGGCATTGGCTCCCCCTGGGCTTTTCTTTGTCCAGAGAGGAATACTGGATTTCTGAATTATTTCTAGATTGTATAGAATTGTAAATACATGTAAATACATTTTTATATATATATGCTTTCTGTAAAATACAACCGTGTGGCGGTTTGGGAGTTATCTGCCCCCTCCCACACTTTTGAAATCACCCAGACTAGACTCAGCCACCTGGAAGTTAAGGAATGAAGCTTTTTATTTACAGCTTTGCACAATATACAAGCAGATATTTACAATATATTACAGATATTTACAATATTTTACAGATATATAGAGTAAAAAGGTAATACAGAATCACCACACCCCTCCCAGAGATCAGAGTCCCTAAGAAGGTTTCCCAACTACCCCTCCTCCTTCTCCCCAACACCCAACCTTATCCCTGTATCTGTCTTACATGCCAGCTAAGCAGGGAAGATCAGTCAGGGGGCTTAGAAGCAGGAATTGCTCAGTTGGGTTACACAGATTCAGCTAGAAGCCAGAGAGAGATCGGCAGCCAGAGTGACCTCAGTAACTCTGTTTTATCTATGTTTGTATTCTTCCTTTCGTGTTGGTCAGCAAACCTATGAGTGGAGTAGAAATCATCAATATTTTCCTTTCTCAGCCTGTAATCTAATTTCTCTTATTAAAATATTCCAATTACCCTCCAAACCAGCACAAGCTGCATGTAACGGGATAAGGCTTAATTAGGCTCGATATCCCGTGGAACGAGGGGGTCCGTCGTGTGTGTGTGTGTGTGTGCGTGTGTGTGCGTGTGTGTGTGTGTCCCCGAGGTTCTTTTGGGTTCCGGTCGGCAGAAATAAACGCAGGTGTTGCTCAAACGCCAGGTGCAACACTTTAACAATCAGAACTCAGGAAACAGAGAGGCTACATGCAAAATAAATCCCGACCGCGCCTATAAAATGCCCGTGAGGCGCGAGGGCGGGGGGAAGCACGCTCCTTCCCTGACCCGCGGGGGGTGGAGAGGAGGAAAAAACCGACTCAGCCCGGAATAGGGAAATAGGGAGAGAGAGAAGAGGATAGGCCTTGCCGCTTCTCTATGTCCGTTGCTATGCTTCGCTGCCCGTTGCTGTGCACGTGGCTGGGCTCTTCACAGCCACTGCGTGAGACGACAGTGAGCGAGGAGAGTGAGGAAGAGCGGAAGAAAGAGCGCTAAAGGTCGCTGTGCCCCTCCCCCCAAAAATACCCTGGGGGGGGGCGTGTGAGACTGACCAACAGGCACTCAGCATTCTTCAGCTGGCCAATTGATTCAAAAAGCTCCATGCCTGCGTGCCGCCCGAGGTATCCCTGGCTCCTGGGGCCACGTGGGGTGCCCCCGCCCCTCAACCCCTACTGGACCTTGGACGGTAGAGGGAGGAGAGAGCCCGGGGATTGGACCAATTCTAGGGTGTTTGTCACCCCATACCGGGAAACTGCAGCTTACTTCCAAACCATCTGAGCTGGTCTGGTAAATTTTAATTTGGGGGAGGCAAGCAAGGAAAACAACAGCCAACCAACCAAGCCAAACCAAAACAAAGACAGACCAAACCAAAAAAGTGTGACTGGTTCATTTGTAGGTGTGGTTATTTTATACATTAGAAACTCAATGCTTAAAATCAAGTGAATTGTGTTTTACTACCACAGTAGAAATCACCTCCCTGTTGGCACCATTGCAGAAGAGAACACAGTTTACCTTCAACAAAGAGCTTTTGAGAGGTTACTTTTGTAAATACTCCAGGTCATATTTATTTTCTTGTCTTACTTCTCAGAGAATGCTTTGATGGACATCATCGTCCTAATAAATTGAGCTATATATTTAAGTTACTGCATTTACTGGCACAGTGGAGAGGTGGAATCCAAGGGGAGTTTTTTATGCATTTATACTTCCTCTGTGCCTCCACCTCTTTCTCAACAATGACAGCCGCTATGTCATTATTTATTATTATTATCATCATCATAATTGTTATAATCATTATTATAGTTCTGCAACCCCTACTGCAAGAAAGATATGGACGGTGCTGGAAGATATGGCAGATAATGAGAGCTCTGCAGCACCTATCCTATGAGGACAGGCTGGGTCAGTTGGGATTGTTCAGTTTGGGGAAGAGAAGGCTCCAAGGAGACCTTACTGAGTCATGGCAGTATCTGAAGGAGGCCTATAAGAAAGCTGGGAAGGGACTTTTTCAGTGTCAGGTAGTGATAGGGCTCAGGGGAATGGATCCAAACTACAGGAGGAGAGATTTAGATTAGGTATTAGGAAGAAGTTCTTCACCATGAGGGTGGTGAGACAATGGAACATGTTGGCCAGGGAGGTGGTGGTAGCTTCATCCCTGGAAGTCTTTAAGGCCAGGTTGGATGTGGCTCTGGGTAACCTGATGTAGTGTGAAGTGTCCCCTGCCAATGGCAAGAGGGTTGGAACTGAATGATCTTTGAGGTTACTTCCAACCCTGACAATTCTGTGATTATTATGCCCCTGGAAAACTACTGATAGATGCCATTGTAAGATTTGGGCAAATTGTTTTCTCTTTTTGGAAAAATACTCCAAAAACTAAACTTTTCCCTAATCCTAATTGAGTTCAAACATCCAAACAATTAAGAAAATTCAAGTTCAGCAACTGTCTACACAAAGAAATGCCATTTGTTCTTTCAGTATGTTGAAAATTTGTAAGTGAATATTTTAATTTTTAAAAAATCAGTGTCATTAATTTACACCATGGAATAAAAACATAGTGAAAGAGATTATTTTTTTTTTAAAGTAAGATATTTTCCTAATTAAAAAATCCAAAGCAATGAGTTTTTAAAAACTTTGCTGGTAGACATTTTTTAAAAATTCAGCAGATAGGCATTTTCTGCCAACAAACACTGAGGCTTGTGCAAAAGTTTTGATTATTTTGATTAAAATTTATATTTTAGTGACAAATGGTCTCAATGAGTGCTGTCATTAATCTGTGTGACTAACAAGATGTAGAACTGAACTTAGCATTTTTTCAAATGAAGAGCTGAGATGGTTAAGCTTCAGTTGCCTGTATGTGGTAGCTGATCTCAGAAGCAAGGCAGCATGTGGATTGAAAAAAAAAAAAAGTTAATGAATTCTTATTTATTAGTGGGAAAAAACCTTAAGCAATCACTTTCCACAATTTCATAGTGGAATTGAATTAAATCAGAAGCAGACTGAGTACTTAAGATGTCTAGAAAGTATTATTTCAGGGTTTAAGATGAAAGAGTCCAAAGATCCAGAACTCTGCTGCCAGTACCCAATAACATCTACATTTTCTGTTTCTAGTTAAGAAGTTTTTAAGACTCAGATCAAGTTTTGCCATCACAGATGGCAGAGAAATGGGACAATGCTGGAAATATATATGTTTTTTAAAAATCTAGTTTGGTAGATGTTACAATTTCATAGAATTATAGAATTATTTTGATTGGAAGAGATATTTAAGATCATCAATTCCAACCGCTAACCTAACACTGCCAAGTCACTACGGTTTTAAGATCCCTTCCTCAGTCTCCTCTTCTCCAGGCTAAACAGATCCAGAGCCTTTTCTCTTAAGGTACGTGTTCCAGTCCCCTAATCATCCAGCCCTTCACATTTGCCAATCTCATGTCAACCAGGACCTCTGTGGTTAGGCAGGACTAGAGATAAATGATTGCAAGTTGCTTGGTGAACACTTCCACTGGCTTCCTCAGTACTGTTGGGTGGATCCTGTTCAAACCCATAGACTTGTGTGGGCCACTTCCTCTTGCACTCTGTGTGTGGTTCATTCTACTCCCTGTTCCTGTAGTCTGGCTCAGTGGACAGAGCACTCAGAAAATAGTTAGTTTTCTCTATGAGCAAGCAGTGTGCCCAGGTGGCAAAGAAAGACAATAGCATCCCAGCTCCAATTGGAAATGCTACGTCCAGCAGGAGCAGTGAGGTGATTGTCCCCTTGTACTCAGCACTGGCGAGGCCACACATTGAGTATTGTGTTCAGTTTTGGGCACCTCATTACAAGAAGGATGTGGAGGTGATGGAGTGAGTGCAGAGGAGGACAAGGAAAATGGGGAAGGGCCTGGAAAATAAATTTTATGAGGAACAACTGAAGGAGCTGGAGCTGTTTAGTTTGAAAAAGAGGAGGCTGAGTGGAGACCTCGTCTCTGGCCACAGCTACCTGAAGGGGTATTGTGGAGAGGTTGGTGCTGGTCTCTTCTCACAGGTAATTAGTGATAGAACAAGAGAGAATGTCCCCAAGCTGTAACTGGGTAGGTTTATACTAGACATTAAAAAAAAGTTTTCACAGCAGGCATTGTAATGGACTGCCCAGGAAGGTGGTTGAGTCATCAGCACTGGATGTGTTTAAAGGTCATTTGGATGTGGTGCTTGGAGCTATGGTTTAGGGTACATCTTGTACAGTACGGTTCTGGTTTGGAGTTGGTGATCCTGAGGGGCTTTTGAACCTTCTGTGATTCTCATTACAAACAGGTATAGCAGGCAGTCAGTAACTCAGCCATTTCCTCATCCTTGGTTACTTCCTCATCACTGCAGTATCTGTCCCTGTCAGCTGACTGACTAATTTAAGGTAATGAAAAACCAAAAGCAAAATCAAAACCAACAAGAAAAGGAAATCACAGAATCTCAGGTTGGAAGGGTCCTTCAGAGACCACTGAGTTCAACTCCCCTTACAAAACCAGGATCCCCTAGGGTAATCTGAAGTAGACTGCATCCAGGTGGGTTTTGAAAGTCTCCAGAGAAGGAGACTTGTCAACCCCCCTGGGCACATTGTTTGGCTCAAACAGCTTGCTGAAAAAGATTAAAGAGACTGTTAACCATCCTCTTTGATATGCTCCGTGGTTTACATATTTCTCCAGATGGGTTAGAGTGAGTAAGGTTGTGATTTTAGCAAAGAAAGTAAGAACACAGAATAACTGATTCTGGATTTTTAATTACTCATGATTTCCCAACTTCTATTTTCAAACTCCAAGAGGGCTTAGGTATTCCTCATTGTTTCAGTAGATTTGGTCCAGATCCTTTAGCACTGAAATATTAAATCTGCAGATTGGTGTTTAATTTGATTTCATAGATCAGTTAGGCAACCAAGGGAGCAGATAATTAGATAGTTGCAGTCTGCTCTTCACTGTAGAGGGTCTTTTACAAATTTGACAGTCCACTTATTTTTTGGATTTAGTGGTTGAATAATTCACTGTAGAGAATAATTTTCAGACCTTGTTGTAATAACTTCTCAGAGTCCTTTAAGCAGAGGAGCCCCGTAACAAAGAAACTGCCATTTAATTTTATTCCTAATGCAATTTTAGGTGTTGATGACCATATAAAACCCCTCAGTGGCATTTACCAGACTATGTCAAATGCCATTTATCTTATCTAACATGTGCTATTATAATTGTCTTGAGTACTTCTGTTCTGTGTCTGTTAAGCTGATTTCCTGGAGGTTGGCTATGGAAGAGGATCATAGGATCATTGTCTTTGGGATTCACTCCCTCTTGTGGAAATAAGACACAACCATTGACGTGGTTTGCATTAATCTTCCATTTTTTCAATATTTTTTTTTTTAATGTTGTGTTGTTATTGTTGCTGGCTGAGACAATGGTTATGTTAATGTCTTGTCTGACAGTTGGGAAGACAAATGACGTACTATTTTCACTTCCAGTATTTGTTAATGCACGTTCATACATAATACACACATTGCTAGCTTATGTACACCAATAAATAGTCACATCCCAAACATTTAAGTATACTGAATCATTATAAAGTGGAATAACAAAAAAAAAAAAATCTTTTGTGAAACATTTTTCAGAAAGCTTACTTTTGACAGCTTTTTTATTTGTCCATTTATTTATTTATTGCTACTAAACTGTCTTAGCATCTCAGTGACAGTCTGCTGCAGATTCTCCATAGAAACATATAAGTCTTCATGATTTTGGATGTGTTTTTCAAAGGTTGCATGCACACTGTTGAATAATGAAGTACTTAATATTCTGCAGGATGTTAAGCTTTTCAATTTATGAATCCCACTTTATTTCATCATATTGAATAAAGTGTTTTGGTTTTGGGTTTTTTGTGGGTTTTTTCTTGTTTGGTTTGGTTTTCTCCTTTTAAAGTAACTTGGAATTAAATGCTGGTGCGGGCATATGGTGGGAGTGAGGTTAGAAGCAATTGTAGTTTTGTAGGCACAAAAGTAAGTGACTTACAGGGTTACATCCTTAGTGGTTAGTGTGTCAGGTGGGCTTCAAGTATGAATGTAACAAAATGCCACAAAACCCAGCTTAGCCTGAGAACTTAATATTTTATTGTAGTGAGAACAGAATTGAAACTGGGTTCAGAGGTTAAAGGAGACAAAAGAACCTCTCCTGTCCTCTCTGCCTACACTCTCCTTTCACCACTTTTTCCCCATATGGTAACATAACACAACTGCAGTCCCATTATATAACTTCCAGCAAGAGTAGTAAGATCAGAGAAGTAGGTTGTTCACGTACAAAAGGATTTGCAGAGTGTGAACTGTGCATATGAAATGCAGTACACAAATAAAAGAAAGCGAACTGTAACAATTTTGAAACAGGTTCTTAAATCTTCTGTGTTCTCAGCACACAGAAAGTATTTCATCTTCTACAAAGGAAGGCTCTGCATTTAAATATTTCAGAGGACCTTCCTGGCAGCGTAAAATGTGTAGTGTATGCCAAGTTTTAGGGAGCCTGTAAAATGTTATTCATTGATATTTTTCTTCTGTGAGTTTAAACCTTACAGAGAGCCTAATGTTTGAAAGTGTTCCACTCCTAACAATTAAAAATACTCTTAATTACTTCTGGCAGTGATGGTAAAGAAGAAAAGCAAACATGCTGTTTTTCCCAAGTTGGAAATTAGCCTCCTGCCTTCATATTCTTTTCCAATTTTCTGGAAAAAAAAAAAAAAAATTAGCGGCTAAGAAATGAGGAATCTGCATGGCATTTTTTAAAAGATTGTGTTCAAAATTTAGCAGCAATGACTTTTGGTGTAAAGGTTAAAGTCTCTGTGGGAACTGCCCAGTTGGGAAAAAAAAAAAAAAAAAAAAGCAGTGGGACAAGAGCACAATAAAATTTAACAAAGTCTAAACAAAATTTAAAAGAAAAAAATAACAAACCCACTAACCAACAATTTAAAAAAAAGCCAACAAGCACACAGACACACGAACAAAAAAATCCCATAAACAAACCAATCAACCAACCAAAAAAAGAGAAAAAGCCAAGAAGAAAACAAACATAAAAAAACAACAGAGAAGAAGAGCAATGAGAATGGGACAAATGTATTTGTTGTCTAGAGACAAATCTGAGCACAAAATGGTGCCCTTTAAACAAATACACTGCAATTGGACTGCCAGCCAGATCCATAAAAACAATTGAATGTTAAGTGAGATCCCTAAGAACACTAAAGAGATTTATTAGTGACTTTGCAATGAATGCTGAATTAATTAATAATGATAAAGCCCTCAAATTCTCCCAGTAAATGGCTTCCAGATGTTCACTGTTGCCATTGTTGCAGTGAATCCAAAGACCCATGGACCCATAAGAGGTCATGTTAGTATTCTTTCAGACCACTTTAAAGCAAACTGCTTCAGCACTGGTATAGATGCTGAGGTTTTTTTCTAACTTTTTTTTTTTTTTTTTTTGCTCATCTAAGGATAAATATATAAGAATATTTATATATTTATATATTGCTTCGGGGAGACCTTATAGCAGCCTACCAGTATCTGAGGGAGGTCTACAGGAGGGCTGGGGAGGGGCTGTTCACAAGGTCTTGTAATGACAGAACGAGGGGTAATGGGTTCAAATTGGCAGAGGGGAGATTTGAACGGGATGTTAGGAAGAAATTCTTCACAGTGAGGGTGGTGGGGCACTGGAACAGGTTGCTCAGGGAGGTTGTGGCTGTTCCCACCCTGGATGTGTTCAAGGCCAGAGTGTGATGAGGTCTTGAGCGTCCTGATCTAGTGGGAGGTGTCCCTGCTGTGGCGGGGGGGGGGGGAGCTGAGGGNCCTATGGCCCAGGGGGGTTGGAACTGGATGATCTTTGAGGTCTCTTCCAACCTAAACCATTCTATGATTCTATGATTCTATATTTAAGAATTCTAAGACATTAGTATGTTCTCATCAGGTTTTAATATGAGTAAATCCACTTTGAAAAAAAAAACTCACAATATATGTTTGCTTACCTCAACAAAAAAGCAGCACAAGAAAAGATACTTAACACGATTTAAAAGTCTGAAAAAAAAAGATACTAGCTTGTGTGCAACTGATTTCATATATGTGAGAAGTGAGAAGCATCCCAGACCTGTTGGGTGTTGTTTGTACCCAGTGTCCTTATGAAAACTTGTACTCATTACTGTGAAGTAATTCTTTCTTCAAGTGATAGATTTATATTTAGTAATTGATTAAGTCTGAGATTGCTTTTATGTAAATTTAGCCATCAAAAAATGAAATGTCTTGTCTTAGCTTTCTGTGTAGACAATGAAGAGACGTGATCTTCCTGAGGGTGTTTCTGTCTATCCCAGAAGAGATATCAAAGGCAGTGGTGATAAATTGCCTTTGGGGAGTTTGCAATTTGCATTCAGAGGGTCTTAGCTTCAGGGACTACAGAAGGAGCCTAGACGATTAGCTCAAGTTTGACACCTAACTCTTATCATTAATATTATATGAAAGGAATCATGCCCTTAAATTATTACAAACATTATAGTGTGAAGGGTCACCAATCCATCTACTTGGCTCAATAAATGATCTCTGACAGGAGCTTACAAGAGATTCTTGACAGGAAGACACAAAAATCAAACAGTGGACAGCTAAGGAACGTATTTTTTTTTTTCCTGTGTGGAACTTTTCATGTTGATTAATCAGCCCTAGGTTTATGTCTTCAAGTAACTTAGATGAATATGAGATCCTATCTTTAGATGTTAAACCTATGAAATTTTCCCAAAGATAAAGAGCATAAAACCTGAGAACAGAACTGCAGCATTTTGTTTAAGTGTAGTTAAAAACTGTATTTTCTCTTTACCAAATGGAGAACTTCTCCTGCTCTGACCTCTACCATAACGTAGCTCCTGGTGATGAATGAACTCTGTCAGGGCAGGTAGTTCACTGCTGCACTCTGCCTTGGAAATGCAATGTGACCACATTGTTCCTAAGGCAAACATTATTCCCTCAGAATGCTCTGCTGTAAGTTATAATTTGCACATTCCAACCAGTCATGCAGTGAAAAGTTAAAGGGAACCTCATACAGGAAATCAAGCATAATGGGTTATCTTTTGTGCTACACTTTTCAGTATTAAGCAGTGGAAAATAAGACGTATGTGATATGAAGACAAACCCCATGTGAATTTGAATACATAGAATTATAGAATCAGTCAGGGGTGGAAGAGACTGCAAAGATCATCTAGTTCCAACCTCCCTGCCATGCCTGGGGACACCCTACCCTAGATCAGGCTGCCCACAGCATCATCCAGCCTGGCTGCAAACACCTCCAGGGATGTGGCCCCAACCACCCTGCTGGGCAACTCATTCCAGGCTCTCACCACTCTCATGCTGAACAACTTCTTCCTCACATCCAATCTGAATCTCCCCTCCTCCAGCTTTGTTCTATTCCGTCTAGTCCTGTCACTACCTGATATCCTAAAAAGTCCCTCCCCAGTTCTCTTGTAGACCCCCTTCAGATATTGGAAGGCCACAAGAAGGTCACCTGGGAGCCTCCTCTTCTCCAAACTGCACAGCCCCAACTCTTTCAGTCTCTCCTCATAGCAGAGTTGCTTCAGCCCTCTGATCATCTTCATGGCCCTTCTCTGGACACGCTCTAGCATGTCCACATCCCTCTTGTAATAGTGGCTCTAGAACTGGATGCAGTACTCCAAGTGGGGTCTCACCAGGGCGGAGTAGATGAGGAGAATCACCTCCCTCGACCTGCCGGTCACTCTTCTCCTGATGCAGCCCAGGATCGGGTTGGTTTCTGGGCTGCAAGTGTACACTGATGACTCATGTTGAGCTTCTCATCCACCAGCACTCCCAAGTCCCTCTCCTCAGGGATGCTCTCCAGCCAGTCACTGCCCAGTCTGGATTTGTGCTTGGCGTTGCCTCAACCCAGATGCAGGACCTTGCACTTGGCCTTGTTGAGCCTCATGATGTTGGCTTGTGCCCACCTTTCCAGCCTGTCCAGGTCCCTCTGGATGCCATCCCTGCCCTCCAGCGTGTCTGCTGCACCACACAGCTTGGTGTCATGAGCAAACTTGCTGAGGCTGCACTCGATGCCTTTGTCCATGTTGCCCACAAAGATGTTGAAGACTGGTCCCAGGACTGATCCCTGAGGGACTTTGCTTTTCACTGGCCTCCACTTGGACATAGACCCATTGACAGGCACTATTCCACATGAAGGCTTTTCTATAGTGAGACAGAATGACATGGAAGGAGGGTGGTAGTATTCATAATGTGCGAGCAAACTGTCATTTTAATTATCCTCTAAACACTAATACTGCGGTTGCACTCAAGCTATGATATAATTACATTGCGTTCATAACTGTTATGATGTATATCACCTTGGTCAATGCTAAATAGCTAGGAAAGCCTGTAACCTATATACTGACCCATTATGTTCCATTGCAGTGCAAAAGTATATGAAATACTCAGTTTGTTTACCATTATTCTTAGGCCTATTATTAATTTAAGGTGACAGCTATAATTAATACCATTAGACTTGAAATAATGCATGGCACTCCTCAATTAAACAATCTGCCTAGATTTTATTTACAGAAATAAGCAAATTGTGAGCTGGTTTACAGAATAATCAAAGGCCAGGCAGAAAGGGACCTGGGGGTACTGGTTGACAGCAGGCTGAACAGTGAGCAATGTGCCCAGGTGGCCAAGAAGGCTGATGGCATCCTGGCCTGTATCAGGAATAGTGTGGCCAGCAGGACTAGGGAAGTAATTTTCCCCCTGCACTCAGCACTTGTTAGGCTACACCTTGAGTACAGTTCTGGGCCCCCCAATTTAAGAAAGATCTTGAGATGCTAGAGGGTGTCCAGAGAAGGGCAACAAGGCTGGTGAGGGGGCTGGTGCACAGCCCTGTGAGGAGAGGCTGAGGGAGCTGGGGGTGTTCTGCCTGGAGAGGAGGAGGCTTAGGGGGAATTTTATTGTTGTCTACAACTACCTGAAGGGAGGCTGTAGCCAGGTGGGGGTTGGTCTCTTCTCCCAGACAACCAGTGACAGAATGAGGTGACACATCCTCAAGCTGCCCCAAAGGAGGTTTAGGCTGGATGTTAAGAAGTTCTTTGCAGAAAGAGTGATTGGCATTGGAATGGGCTGCCCAGGGAGGTGGTACAGTCACCATCCCTTGGAATGTTTAAAAAGAAACAAGATGTGGTCACTTGGTGCCATGATTTAGTTGATTAACGTTGGATGATAGACTTGATGATCTCAAAGGTCTTTTCCAGCCTGACTGATTCTGTGATTCTGTTTTTCTTTACAGAATTCCTTTGCATTACATTTCAGAGACCCATTTAAGAAGGGGGTGATCACACAACCCTCCAAACTTTGTATTTTCAGAGGTTCACAAGGTGATTATGCAATAATTTCTTATCCTTTGGTATTGCATATTTTCCATTCAGGAAAAAGGCTAGACAGTTCTGGAAGAATGTTGCACAGAAACTTCAAGTTCATGGGTTTTTTTCAGTGTTGTAGGTCATAAAAGTTAGACTTCTGCTGACTTTTTCTAAATGTAAGGAAATGCTATGTGCAATAATAATCATGCTGACTTCTAGTGGAGTGCCTCAATATGCTGCTCTACTCACATTTTAGGCGATCTGGAATTTTTTTCCTCTCCTTTTTTTCAGCAATGTTGTAGTGATTGATCCCTTCTAGCCTCTGTTTTCAAATCATCGGTATCACCACAATGATCCAAAGAATCTGTTTCTAAACTTTACCAGTCTTATATTTCATTGGAGGAAATGTTTATTACTTTTGAATGCAACGAGTGGAAAACGCCAGGCTTATTTTCATAGAGACAGACGGCGACTGCAAACAGTACCATCCATCCTACCTTTCCTTGTAGGTCTTTATGCAGAGTATGACTTGAACAGCTGTTGTTGCTCATTCCTGGGCATTGAAATACTTCATTGCTAACACTAAAGAAGAGGAAAAAAGCCAGCAAGTTTCAAGTAACACCTGCTAAACTCTTGTGGCTCTGAGTTGTCTCCAGTGCCATACGATGTTTAGAGCTGAGATTCAAAGCATTCCGTCTAAGGCTAAAATCCAGCAGGAAATGATAGTTCCATTCCAGGGACTTTAATATCATTCTACTACTTATTAGCCAGAGGAAATGAAATGCATTGATCACATACCTAAAAGCATATCACCTAATACAAAAAGTTAATACCCTTGAAATAATAATTAGCCAGGCAATTTTACACCAAATGAATTCGAATAATTAAAAGAAAAAATAGTTGAGCTTTTTTAAAAGTAAAGCTATTGGTTAGACTCAGGAGACTGAACCTATATTGATAAACTTAACAGATCCATGGTTTGGGGGAAAAAAAAAAACAAAAGCCCCAAAAACCCCACTTCCTTAAAAAAAACCAAAAAAACCCCCAAGTTACCACTACAAATTTACAGTTAGTTGAAACTGGGCAAGTACAATTTATAAATTAGAGAAGTGGCATTTTGTTAATTGGTATGCTCACATTAAGTATTGAAGAAGATAATAAATTATTTTCTATACCCTTAATTGCAGTATGTCGGCAGACATGGTTACTATTTAATTAGGAAATGCATTAATTATATATTAAGATCTCTATTGCTTATGTACTCAAGTCTTCTCCTTGAAAATAAACAAGTCACAGCTCAACGAAGCATTCTGGCATCAAGGTGCAGCAACATCAACGTTGTGACTTTCCGTGGGTCACGTGGGCTAAGCACGGATCAGTGAACAACTTTACAGGAATTCAGACTGCCATATTCTGGTGACTCATAGGAACAGGCAGCAATATTCAGAATGTGTTATGTATTCTTGCCCAGACACAGACAATGTCTAGTCATACAAAAAAGATCCTACAGTAATAATTACCATGGTACAGTGCATAGTAAAACTAAGGAACCAATTGGAAAAGGAAAAAAATTGCTCGCTATTAATTTATTCTGGTACAGCCTGTTTCAGTTTTCTGTAAAAACAAACAAACAAACAAACAAACAAACAAAACCCCCACCGAACAACCGAAAGCCCAACCCCAAAACTGAAATAACCAAAACAACCAACCAACCAACCAACCAACCAAAAAAAACCCCCAACCAACCAATCAAAAAACAAACAAACCAACCCAATAAAACAAAAAACAAACCCAACCAACA
>VWZI01003780.1:132198-145921 GCA_013396835.1 Psilopogon haemacephalus | reverse complement strand
AAAGAAAAATAAATAATAAAAAAAAAAGAGCACAAAATAAATACATGGAAAATAAAAATAATTTGAAATTTTAACTTGCACGTGAAACTCAAATCTGTTGTCATTTGTGGAAACCAGGTTTCACCTGGAAGATGAGAAACAGGGGGTTGGAACTAGATGATCCTTGTGGTCCCTTCCAATCCTGACTGATTCTATGATTCTCTGATTCTATGATATTTTATTACTGAGGCTCAGTCAGTTTGAATTACTGCAGTGGTCTTCATGGGCAGAGTTGAGAGTCAGCAAACGCACAGGCATGGTCACTTTATCTTCATCATAACTGTGTCAACGACCACACCTCAAAAACTTATTGGTAGGAAGGCAGACAGATAGGAAGACACAGGTGAAACATAAAACATTAGGAATAATTGTGGTAGTTTGAGACATCTTATGTCCCCCTTAAACAAAACCATGGGGATGGAGACCCATCCCAGGGGGATGGACCTGCTCTTCCCAGGATATTTTAATATTGTTATTCTATTCCTTTTCCAGTATCACAGCTTAAAAGATAGTGCCTGACTTGATCTCACAGGATCACAGGATGTTAGGGGTTGGAAGGGACCCAAGGAGATCATCGAGTCCAACCCCCATGCCAGGGCAGGACCATAAAATCTAGCACAGGTCACACAGGAACACATCCAGACAGGCCTTGAAAGTCTCCATAGAAGGAGACCTCACAACCTCTCTGGGGAGCCTCTTCCAGTGCTCTGTGACTCTTATGGGAAAGAATTTCCCCCTTTTGTTGAGGCAGAACCTCTTGTGCTGCAAGTCACACCCTTTGCTCCTTGTCCTATCACAGGGAGCAAGTGAGCAGATCCTGTCCCCCCAGCTCTCAGATAGTTATAGACATTTATCCAATCCCATCTAAGTCTTCTCTTTTGCAGACTAAAAAGTCCCAGGCTGCTCAGCCTCTCCACATAAGTCATGTCCTCCAGTCCCCTAATCATCCTCGTAGCCCACTCTCCCATGCCTTTCTTGCATTATAGACCTAGCTGGAGTTGGGGGTGATGTGATTTCAGCCTGACTGAGGGTGGAAGGGGTGGAGGACTCTGGAAAGTCAGTTTGGGCCTAGTAAATTTTATACTTATTCCACCTGATTGCCCTTTGTGTATATCCCCTTGCAAATAGAATTTCTCTTTAGAACTTCCAATCAGTGTGCAGTGTCCTCATTCTCCTGGAAAGGGGCATGAGTCGAATCTCACTCCAGGAAAGGGAGGGGATTCTGCCCCTTTACTCTGCTCTCCTCAGACCCCACCTGGAGTATTGTGTGCAGTTCTGGAGCCCCCAGCACAAGAAGGACATGGAACTGCTGGAGAGAGTCCAGAGGAGGGCCACGAAAATGATCAGAGGGCTGGAGCACCTCTGCTATGAGGACAGGCTGAGAGAGTTGTGGCTTTTCAGCCTGGAGAAGAGAAGGCTTTGAGGAGACCTTGTAGTAGCCTTCCAGTATCTGAAGGGGGCCTATAGGAGGGCTGGGGAGGGACTATTCACAGAGTCTTGTAATGAAAGGAGGAGGGGGAATGTGTTTAAACTGGCAGAGGGAAGATTTAAATGGGATGTTAGGAGAAAGTTCTTCACAGTGAGGGTGACGAGACACTGGAACAGATTGCCCAGGGAGGTTGTGGCTGCTCCGTCCGTGGGTGTGTTCAAGGCCAGGCTGGATGAGGACTTGAGCAACCTGTTCTAGTGGGAGGTGTCCCTGCCTATGGCACAGGGGGGTTGGAACTGGCTGATCTTTGAGGTCTCTTCCAACCTAAACCATTCTATGATTCTATGATCCTATTCTTCCAGAACCAGGTAAGCTTGTGGCCCAAACTGGAACAACAATATAAGAGCTTGGGCCAATTCTAGCTTGCTGAAATTGTACACTAGAGCAGAGGTACACCAAAGCTGCTACCAGAATCTAATTGACTGTAAAACACTATTAACCTTTGCACCTAAATTACAGCTAGCAGAGCAGGGACGCATCTATTAATGTCAAGGTCTGTCTATCCCACAAATTATAGTGTGATAAGTGTAGATTTACATCATGCTGGCCACTCTAATACCTACACGCAGCCCTTTTGCTGCACGGCAAAGGTGAAACAACAGAACACACCCAGCAGCCAAAGGGAGCGGATTGCTGTAGCTCACCAGTGCTGTGAGAAAATGAATCAGAAAGTGGTTACCTTGCAGTAATAGCCGGGTTGATGAAATTCACTATGTACTCTGCATTTTTGCCTCAAGATAACATGGTGCAACTCTATCTCTCTGAAATCATAGGATCGTAGAATCATAGAATGGTTTATGTTGGAAGGGACCTCAAAGATCATCCAGTTCCAAACCCCTGCCTTAGGCAGGGACACCTCCCACTAGATCAGGTCACTCAAGGCCTCATCTAGCCTGGCCTTGAACACCTCCAGGGAGGGAGCAGCCACAGCCTTCCTGGGCAACTTGTGCCAGTGTCTCACCACCCTCACTGTCAAGAACTTCTTCCTAACATCCCGTTTAAATCTCCCCTCTGCCAGTTCAAACCTGTTACTCCTCGTCCTGTCATTACAAGACCTTGTGAACAGTTCCTCCCCAGCCCTCCTGTACACCCCTTTAAGATATTGGAAGGTTACTATATGGTGTCCTTGAAGCCTTCTCTTCTCCAGGCTGAAGAGCCCCAACTCTCTCAGCCTGTCCTCATAGCAGAGCTGCTCCAGCCCTCTGATCATCTTCATGGCCCTCCTCTGGACGCTCTCCAACAGTTCCATGTCCTTCTTGTGCTGGGGGCTCCAGAACTGCACACAGTACTCCAGGTGGGATCTGAGGAGAGCAGAGTAAAGGGGCAGAATCCCCTCCCTTTCCCTGGCAGCAACGCTTTTCTTAATGCAGCCCAGCACACAGTTGCTGTCTGGGCCACATGTGCACACTGTCAGCTCATGTTGAGTTTTTCATCAACCCAGACCCCCAGGTCCTTTTCCTCAGGACTGCTCTCCAGCCACTCGACAAACAGAGTCAGTGTGAATGCAGAATAATAACCGGGTTTATATGCCATGGGGTATGGTGGTCATCGTGCCAGATAAATATGGCATAGTGTTTGTAAACAATGGTTTATAAAACATTCTATGATTCTATGATTCAAGAAAATGAACCGTCCACGATATTTAATGATCATAAGTATCACAGAATCATAGAATCATAGAATCAGTCAGGGTTTCACTCGTATAGCATAAGACTTGTAGGTTTCATGGCTCCTCAAACTTAACCTGAATTGTGATAAGAGACTAAAATGAGATCGGCTTCAACAGATGTAACAAGATGAATTATGATAATTAAGAGCAGTGCTCTTATGTAAACCAGAGATGGAAAATAAAAGGATGGAGTAAATGGAGGGAGTGGACTGAGCAGGGAGAGGGATGGAAGGCAGAGATATGGCAGATTGGCTTTCTCTCTCCTCCCCTGATCCTCGACCTAGAATCATAGAATCAGTCAGGGTTGGAAGAGACTACAAGAATTATCCAGTTCCAACCCCTTTGCCATGAGTAGGGACACCTCACACTAGATCAGGCTGCACACAGCCTCATCCAGCCTATCTGCAAACACCTCCAGGGATGTGGCCCTAAGCACTCCATTGGGCAACCCATTCCAGCCTCTCACCACTCTCATGGGGAAGAACCTCCTCCTCACATCCAACCTGAATCTCCCCACCTCCAGCTTTGCTCCATTCCCCCTAGTCCTGTCACTACCTAATAGCCTAAAAAGTCCCTCCCCAGCTTTTTTGTAGGCCCCTTCAGATACTGGAAGGCCACAATAAGGGCACCTGGGAGCCTCCTCTTCTCCAGACTGAATAGCCCCAACTCTTTCAGTCTGTCATCATAGGAGAAGTGCTCCAGCACTTTGATCATCCTCATGGCCCTTCTATGGACACATTCCAGCATGTCCACATCCCTCTTGTAATAGGGGCTCCAGAACTGGATGCAGTACTCCAAGTGGGGTCTCACCAGGGCGGAGTAGACGAGGAAAATCACCTCCCTCGACCTGCTGGCCATACTTCTCCTGATGCAACCCAGGCTCTGGTTGGCTTTCTGGGCTGCAAGTGCACACTGCTGCCTCATGTTGAGCTTCTTGTCCACCAGCACCCCCAAGTCTCTCTCTGCAGGGCTACTCTCCAGCCAGTCACTGCCCAGTCTGGATTTGTGCCTGCGATTGCCTCGACCCAGATGTAGGATCTTGCACTTGGCCTTGTTGAACCTCCTGAGGGTGGCTTGTGCCCACCTTTGCAGCCTGTCCAGGTCCCTCTGGATGGCATCCCTGACCTCCAGTGTGTCTGCTGTACCACACAGCTTGGTGTCATTTTCCCTAATGTCCAATCAACACCTACCAAGTCTCAGCTTGAGGCCATTCCCTCTTGTTCTTTCTCCAACTACCTGTGAGAAGAGACCAGCACCATGTCCACAATGTCCCTTCAGGTAGTTTTAAACAGCAATGAGATCTCACCTCAGCTTCAAACTAACCATCCCCAACTCCCTCAGTCACTCCTCATAAGATTTATTCTCTAGGCCCCTCACCAGCTTTGTTGCCCTCCTCTGGACCCAGGCCTCATCCAGCCTGGCTTTAAACACCTCCAGGGATGTGGCCTCAGCCACCCCCCTGGGCAACCCATTCCAGTTCCTCACCACTCATGCTGAACAACTTCCTCCTCACATCCAGTCTGAATTTCCCCACCTCCAGCTTTGCTCCATTCCCCCTAGTCCTGTCACTACCTGATAGCCTAAAAAGTCTCTCCCCAGCTTTTTTGTAGGCCTCCTTCAGATACTGGAAGGCCACAAGAAGGGCACCTGGGAGCCTCCTCTTCTCCACAGAATGTCAGTGACTGGAAGAGATCTCAAAAGATCGTCTGGTCCAACCCCTCTGCCAGTGCATTCAAACTCAGCTTTTATGGTAATGAAATACAGTTTACTAAGTGCAATTTTAGGAACATATGTTCTTTTTGAAATTGCATTCAAAACAGATTTAGTGCTAATTATTGGTAATCATCACTCCTGAATAAAGAAAACAAAATATTTTATTCATATTATCTCTCTGTGTAGTCTTTGGGAGAGATGGAAACAGATATAATCAAAAGAACAACCAAAGGTTGGTGCTGGTCTCTTCTCAAAGGTAATTAGTGATAGAACAATAGGGAATAGCCTCAAGGTGCCACTGGGTAGGTTTAGTCTGGACATTAGGGAATTTTTTTTTCACAGCAAGGGTGGTCAAGCATTGGAATGAGCTGCACAGGGAGGTGCCTAATTCACCAGGGCTGGATGTGTTTAAAAGTCATAGAATCATACAACGATTTCAGCTGGAAGAGACTTCAAAGATCATCCATTTCCAACCCCCCTGTGCCATAGGCAAGGACAGCTCTCACTAGAACAGGTTGCTCAAGGCCTGAAGTAGTTGCACTTGCTGAAAAATGCAATATTTTACCAAATAAATATTTTAGCAAAGAATGAATGAGGTTTACAATCACTGTAGTCTTTAGAATCAAAGTCATTTGGATGTGGTGCTTATGGATATGTTTTAGGGCTGAACCTTGCAGAGTAGCTGTTGGTTAGACTTGGTGATCCCCAGGGTCTTTTCCAACCTGAACATTTCTGTCATTCTGTGAAGTGGCAATATGATGGCATCTGTTATATAGTATCACCAAAAAACATAGATTAGAAAACAAATATTCTTAAATCAGGTTTGTCTGATGCTGGTACAAAGCTGTGAACTGGATATCACATTGTGCTGGTTTGAACTAATTGGAGGATTTGAATGAGAAACTAGACTATAGGCTGAGAAAGGAGAACACTGATGATGCTAGTTGACCCATAGCTTTAGTGAGAAAGAAAAAAAAAAAAGTTTTAAGAGTTATAACCCAAATATAGATGTCAGGCTGATTCAGATGGTTTGGGGCTGTGGCTGCTCCTTCATGGCTCTTTCTCCCTTCCTAGCTGGATCTGAATAATTTCACTAACTTCTTTCCTGATGCTAATCCCCCTTGCTGATCTACCTTCACCTATGTGCTGCATACAACAGATGGTGAGATAAGACTGGGGAAAAGGGGAAGGTGGTAGGGGTGGTTGATTACCCCTCTTAGGGATTTTGATCTCTGGGAGGGCTGTGGTGTTTCTGTATTACCTTTTTGCTGTATAAATCTGTAAATACCTGTTATACATTGTAAATATCTGCTTGTATATTGTGCAAAGCTGTAAATATAAAGCTTTGTTTATTACTTTCCAGCCAACTGAGTCCTAGCCTGAATTTTTTTGAAGTGTGGGGGGGGCAGATAACTGCTGAACCACCACACATATCCATTAAATCATTTTGGTTTTTTTTTTTGCCATCAACAGGACATACAACTTGGTGAAGTAGGCTGTGATATTCTCTGAGGTTATGTGATAGTGAAACTTTGGTGAATATCCCTGTCATGAGGCCACCTTCACTGTTCTGCTGAGGTGTGCTGGTGTGCACTTGGATAGTTCACATCACTTATATTCTACTAGGAGACATCAGAGAAGGAGGCGTGTAGAACAGAATTCATGAGAAGGAAGGATGCAGAACAGAATTTGTGTGAAACTTGGCTTCCAGCCCTCAGTCTGCCAGACTCTTCTGAATCAGCTAGTCCAGCATTTCTAGTCTTAACATTTAGAACAAGGCATGGTGAGTTTGTTTAAGGAAAAAAAAATTGTCTGGCAGGCTTGGGATAGTAATATTAACATTCAGTAATTTCAGCAAGAGTAATTACAGGCAACTACATATATACAAACAGGATATAATATTAATCTGAATTTACAAAATAGATGTCTGTGCCACTTACAGAATCACAGAGGGAAAGAAGACAAAGTAATATTTACAGTCTAAGAGAGAGCAAGTTGTAAAAAAAACAAAAGCCAGCTGCCAAATAAACTCTTGAGGGCTGTAAATATGTGTCTTTGCCAAATTTACAGCTGTTTATAGAGAAAAAGCATGATAAGAAAATTCATCAGTAATCAGAAACTTTCCAGAGGGAGCATTAGTAGTCAGCAAACGATTTTGATGCATAAACGTGCATATTATAGGCAGAAACTAAAAAAATATTTACATTTTCAAATCGCAATTCTGATACATGCAATATTTTTTTGTATTGCACTTCTAATGCTCAGTTATACTGAGGCCCTTTTTTAGCCATCCAGGTCACTCCAAGTATTTCTAGTGGCTGTCAGCTATCACAAACTCTCTTGGGTTGAATTTCAGTGCAGGTAACAAACCCGTCTTTGTCACAGACATTGGAATCTAGACATCCATTATTTTTCTTACAAAGCTGTAGAAAGCAGAGTATAGAGATACTCCAAAACTGCTGACATCTGTGCAGCCTGCAGATTCTTGGAAAGCCCTAGGAAGTCCCCAAATGGCTTAAAGCCAATGTTGTTTCTGCTCTTGATATCCTTGATCCAATCACAAGATCAGTGCAAAAATAAGGCTCTTTTTTTTTTTTTTCCTTGAAAAAATATTTGCCTACAATTTTGTTATCGGTTACCCAAGGTATTATCTGTATCTTTGCAATATTATTAAAAAAGTGGTATGTCTGATACCCTGATTCTCAGTAATAACAGAGGCTTCATGTACTTTATGACAACAGATAATTATTAGCTCTCTCTTTTATATTATGTCTTGATAAAGGGGCTGCTCCCACTTGTAAATTAGGCAATTTAAAGTTGTTTATTCATTTTACATTCCATTTTGGCAATTTAAAAAACCCACTGTTCTCTTTACACTTGACAGGAGGACTTGCTGTAAATAAAAATTGTATGGGATGTAAGAGTAGCATAAACGGATGAAACATCAGATAGGATGAATGCAACACGATATATGCTCTAGAACTATTAAGAAGTCAGAGTGAAATTTAATTTTAGTTAAAATAAAAAAAGCTTAATATTTTATTCCGTCAAATTGGAAGAATGTTTAGTTAATTTCTATTTCCTGACATTTTGTGCCTTGAATTTAATTTTCTTCCTTTTTTTTTTTTTTTTGTTCAGTCTTTCACATCCAGACTTCTTCAATGTTTCTTAAATTGAGGGCTATCATTCTTACTGCAGGTCAATTTGAAGTCCAAATAAGTCCTTAAGACTGCTCCATCACGTAATTATTTATTAGCATAAATGTTCATAGTGTTCATTATTGTTTACAACATCTTCTGAAAAAGCTGAAGGACACAATTATTTTTGTTATTATCCTCAATATTATTATTATTATTATTATTATTATTATTATTATTATTATTATTATTATTATTATTATTATTAGGTTTTTTTAAACCCCTCTTATCNATTATTATCATTATTATTATTATCATTATTATTGTTGTTGTTGTTGTTGTTGTTGTTAACTTTCCATTTACTGAAGCCAACTGAAATTTCTTCTCTTATTTATTACTCAACAGAAGCATCTTAATATTTGCTGTTGTAATACACCAGTACTGAAAAGGAGATCTTCACACTTGCAAGAATTTTGCACTTGACCACTTTCATGCCATGGAATACCAGAATGTCACATATTAATCTAGAAGTATAAATAGTTATACCTACAGAGACTGAAGCATCGACAAGGTGAACATCTGAGCTTCTTTGGCTCCCAATCAAAACACAAATATTATAAGCTCCTGCTTCATTTGGTGGAAAGAAACAACAGAGAATATAAGGAAAGGAAGCAGCATTAGCATCTGCCAGAAATATCAGCTCTGTATATCCTCTGTCTACATATGCCTCCAGAGTCCACTACTCAAGCTGCAGCTGAATGAAAACAGTTTACACAGATGCAGAGAGGGAAGCCTGCTGCTGGCTTGCAGTGATTTTGGAACAGATAAAATCCTGCCTGTATACCATATCACAAAGAGAATTTTAAGGGATTATAGACTACAAGAGCTAGAGGTATACAATGAAGCTGTGAAGTAGCAGGGTGAAAAAAAAAATAAAACAAAAAAGAAAAAGATAAGCAGATGAATGTTTGTGCATCTGCATGGGCTCATAAATATATAGGGGGAAAATTTCTTTCTGTATGTTTCATTTTTGTCGTAGAACTACTGCTTGTAACAAGCTCTCTTTACACATAGATTATAATACTTCACAATTCAGCTTCCCCAGCAAAAAACCCCAAATGCATTGTAGATCAGATTGCTGTGAAATGTTAGGGGTTTGGGTTTGTTTTGATTTGTTCTTTTTGGGTTTTTGTCTTTTTTGTTTATTTGTTTTCTTTTGATTTGGCTTTTGTTAATTAACTCCTATTTATATAAATATATCAAGGTGAAAAAAAAATAAACAAAGTCTTATAATTTTTGAAGCAGTGACATGAAATTGACTTTGACATTTTTAAAATTTCAGCAACTGATTATTATTCTTTCTTGTTAGTTTGAAACATTGAGTTAAACAGTGAGGAACAAAACATATTTACTGCAAGCTAGGACCCTTACTTTTCACAATACTTTGACACACAGGAGGCAGGAAACTATACCTTGAAAATAAATTCCAAACTACCCCAAAACTTTCCCATAGCACAGCTGGTTATCTAAGCAAAATACAGAGAAGGCTGCACTACAAAAAGCAAGAAAAAGAAAACTGTGGGCAGGAAGATAGGAAAGAATGGATTTAAAATGCTAGGAATAGCAAGATATCATTGATACGTACAAATTATTGATCTTTATTTTCTTGCTCTTAGTACATTTTTAACTGGGAAAGAAGTAATCAGCTATAGCTGAATCTCTAAAGTTTCTTTCTGATGAAAACTCGCAGAATCTATTATCTTGCTTAGTATTTAGAATAGAATAGAATAGAATAGAATAGAATAGAATAGAATAGAATAGAATAGAATAGAATAGAATAGAATAGAATAGAATAGAATAGAATAAGCCAGGCTGGAAGAGACCTCCAAGATCATCCAGTCCAAGATCTAACCTAGCACCCAGCACTATCCAAGGGCAGTAAGTTCTCCATCCAGTCCTTTCTTGAACACCTCCAGGGATGGTGACTCCACTACCTCCCTGGGTAGCCCATTCCAATGACAATCACTCTCTCTATGAAGAACTTCCTCCTAACATCCAGCCTATACCTTCACCAGCACAACCTGAGGCTGTGTCTCCTCCTTCTGTTGCTGGCTGTGTAGAAGAGACCAACCCCCAACTGGCTACAACCTCCCTTTGGGTAGTTGTAGACAGCAGTGAGGTCACCCCCAAGCCTACTCTTCTCCAATGTTGCACGCCCCCAACTCCCTCAGCTTCTCTTCACAGGGCTGTGCTCCAGACCAACTTCATTGCCCTTCTCTGTACATGTTCGAATACCTCAATACCTCTCTTGAATTTCTAACCACAATCAGTTATAAAACTAAGCTATTCCCAAATGTGAGGCCTATTTGGAGGAGAGTACATTTCCTGATGCAAAAAAAACTTTGTTCTGAGTACCAGCTGTGGCTCAGGTCCCAGGTTTTATTGCACGTAAGCCAAGTTTTACTATGAATATACTCAGACATTTGTTTACTAATTTAATCTTTGATGTCCAAGTGACCTGTAGCCTTTTGATATCTTTAAAAACTTTAAATCTTTAAAAATCAGCAGTTTTCAGCATATCTTGAGGGGACTGAGACATCGATCCCTGAAAGGAAAATGATCTTAAGGTGAGTGGTTTTGAACAGAGATTTCAAAAATAGTGATTACCAAGATGAACACTTGTGCATTTTACCTTTATTATGATGTTTATTCAAAACAAAAGAGTAATATTTAGTACTTCTCTTCTGTAGAATGTGATTATTTTTTAAAAAGAGAAATATAATCATCCCAGGGAAGCCCTTACATCTGACATGTGTGCTTTTCCCATCACTGGAAAGTGAGGGTATAATACTTGTAACAGAAAAATGGTCAACAGGGGGGCTTTATTTTATATAATGGATTGTTCCTTGTCTTTCCTTGCCCGATAACTTTAGATATGGTTTCATCCACCAATCAAAAAGTCTGTCTTGAAATGTGTAAAACAACTGTCAGACAAACAGTTAAATGGATTTTTAACAGTTTGGTTGTAAATGTTTGGTCCAATAAAGACCTTTCTACATACTTGCAGAACAGGAGCCTGTGGTTAAAACATTTCACCAGCATTCAAGAACCCTAGGGGTTTAGCACTCAACATTCCATGCACTGTGTGAACCTTAGGAAGTCATCTAGGTCTGGAAAAATTCTCAGCTGAATTCTTTGCTTTCATTTTGTAAACCAAGATTCCCAGATGTGAAAATGTGGGTATGTGCATAAAGGTTTCACTACTTTCGCGGCTACTGATGCTTGTGGTTCAGATCCTCATCTGCAAGTGAGAAGTAACAATATTTATAACACCAGTGAGAATAAATCTGTTAATATTTATTCAGTTATTTCAGTGACAGACCACTTAGATAATGGGAGAGGACACAAAGTGGACAAAAAGTGCCACAGTAGTGGCTCCTTTTGTTGGACTTTGTCAGATTCTCAATAATGATTAAAGTCATGATGATGGATTCCTAAGAAACTTGCAGTTCCTAATGTAACTAAGTTGTTTAAGTTGTCAAATCCTTTTACCTTTTCATGGTCCAAATTTCCTGAATGTGTGCATACAGAAGTCTATGTTCTGAAACAAAGACATCTTTCTCAGTGATAAGTTTAAAGAATGACATCTATATTATTTGGTGGTATGGGAGTACTACAGTATGCGCAGGTTTAAAGCTTTTCCTTTATTATTTTCTCTTCCAGGCTATCCATTGGCTTTTAATTCAGTGCTCGTTTAGAATTCATGCTTAGAATCATAGAATCATAGAATGGTTTAGGTTGGAAGGGACTTCAAAGATCATCCAGTTCCACACCCCCTGCCATAGGCGGGGACACCTCCCACTAGATCAGGTCGACCAAGGCTTCATCCAACCTGGCCTTGAACCCCTCCAGGGAGGTAGCAGCCACAACCTCCCTGGGCAGCTGTGCCAGTGTCTCACCATCCTCACTGGAAAGAACTTTTTCCTAACATCCAGTTTATACCTACCCTCTTCCAGCTTAAACCCATTACCCCTAATCGTGTCATTACAAGACCTTGTGAATTGTCCCTCCCCTGCCCTCCTGTAGGCCCCCTTCAGATATTGGAAGGCTACTATAAGGTCTCCTGGAAGCCTTCTTTATTTCTTTTTATCTATTTAGAGCACAAATAAAGACTATCAAAATGCAGAGTGCATTTGTACTGTGCATGCCTTTAATTTCATGATAATTACATTTATTTGGTGTTTACATGCATCTTTAGCTAATAAAAATGCAGCCCTCAATGGTAGCAAATGTGGAAAAAACAAACAAAACAAAAAAACAACAAAAAACCCAAATCAAATCAAAACAACAACAAAAGAAAACCAAACCAACAACAGCAATACATTAACAAACAAAAAAAACCCAGGTCATGCTAGTTCCTAGAAACTTTGCAGAATCTAAACCATCAGTGATCCATTTTACTTACTCACATGGGGTTGGGCTTAAGGTTTCTAGTCTATTTTAGCTTCTTTCTTCCTTCTTCTTCTCTTTCATGATTGGTATGGAGTGGAATGGCATATTTTGTTGGCATTTTGTCTTAATAAAAGGTGTGTTTCAGTTGCCTTCTGATTGCCTCCTCCTTCTAAAATTCCTACACACACATTCACACACTCCTGAAAGAGGAAATCCTGTGTGAATATGCAAGTCATATTTCACCTCAAGAAAGGAGTGGGACTGAGAGAACTATTTCACAAGAGGTAGAAAAACCTGATTAGCATTTTAGAGATTTTTCTTTTCCTCATATTTATTGCGAGTTTAAGCTAAAAGTTGTGAGCATCAATTGTGACATTCAGGACACTGAAAGTCTAGAGCAGTCCCCCCAGTGAAATAACAGAGACAAAAAACAATAAAAGTTTGTCCAAGGTGCCTACACATAGCTGCTTCCTATAATGTAGTTCATCCTGGGGTTCATCAACAAAAGCATGTTCATCAGGTCTAGGGAGGTCCTTCTCCCCCTCTACTCTGCCATAGTGAGACCACACCTGGAATACTGTGTCAAATTTTGGGCTCTAAAATTCAGGAGAGACACAGACCTGCTGGAAAGGATCCAGCAGAGAGCCACGAGGGTAGATGGGGGACTTGAGCATCTCCCCTTTCTTCTCCCAGGCTGAAAAGCCCCAACTCTCTCAGCCGGTCCTCATAGCAGAGGTGCTCCAGCCCTCCGATCAAGAGGACTATTGTCCCCTCTGAGAAGGGGACTCTTGTTATACTCTCAAATTCTACTTTGCCTTGGGTCTTAAGTACTGTGGACCTAAGATTAAGATTTATGTTGTGCATTTGATTTTTTTTTTTTTTTTTTTACTTTGAACTGCTTGACAGCAGAAAGAAGAGCTCAGGTTTATTGCAATCCATACATGTTCCAGGTACTATGCATCAGGACCCTGGAAGCTGGTTATTTGTGGACAGCTGCTCTGAATATTTGGGTATTTGGGTCAAGGAGATTTAGAAGTTAAGTTATTTAGAAGGAAGAAAATGAAGCATGAGAAAATCAGATGGGCTATGTGTTTGATACAAAGTTCCTATCATAGTTCTGGCAAATTTATTTCCTATCTATGCTATGCAGAACTTTGAATAAAAAAAAAAATCCTAACTATATGAAACTTTCAAAAAAAGGCTTAACTATAGCTATCTGGGAAA
>VWZI01003780.1:70146-90805 GCA_013396835.1 Psilopogon haemacephalus | reverse complement strand
ACCCTATAACCAGCCAGGGTTGGAAGTGACCACAAGGATCATCTAGTTCCAACCACCCTGCCATGCCCAGGGACACCCTACCCTAAATCAGGGTTCCCACAGCCTCATCCAGCCTGCCCTTAAACACCTCCAGGAATGAGGCCCTAAGCACTCCCTTGGGCAACCCATTCCAGGGTCTTACCACTCTCATGCTGAAGAACTTCCTCCTCACATCCAATCTGAATCTCACCACCTCCAGCTTTGCTCCATACAGAATTCACAACGTGGGGAAAAAAAAAACAAAAACAAAAAAACCAACACATTTTGAATTTCTCAATTACAGAGACTTTTTATTTGTTCAGGCAGCTTTGTGGTGGTGGGTTTTTTTTTTTTTTTTAAGCAAAAAATACATTGGTATTAAAAGTAACTATATAAACTTTGCTTTTTGATTATTAACCTCAGAAAACACTTGAAAAACCACAGCAAAATAGGAAAACCTATCACTTCCCACACGTTCCAAAGAGCCTCCAGGGGTTCATTGCCCTTTCTGAAAACACCATAAACTAGAATAACTTGATAACTGAACTCCTATCTTGATACCATTGTCTAAAATATATATATATAATCGCTTTGCAGGCCTCATACCCTGTAGGGCTTAAATCTATAGAACCTTTATTTTAAACAATTGTATACGTTTACCATATTACATTGCAAACAGCAATTTCTAAATTGTTGCATTAACTGCATGGAAAACAAGAAGCAGGATGTCATAAAGCTGACACAGAAAGGAAAAAGAAACAAGCAGGTAGAATTTTTTTTTTCTTTATACAAGGAACAGAAAATGTACAAAAAGAATGTTCTGGTTTACTTAGTACTGAACAAGTTTGCGAGACACTGGTTGCCTTTTTCTTCACATGCAACCAAAGTAAACCTATCTATCTATCATATATCTAGATAGATAGATAGATAGCTATTTTTAATTTAATTTTGTGTTAATTCACTTATATATATATTTATTTTGTTTGTTTATTGGTGCATTTGTGCACTATCCAGCTTAATAAACTAATACGTTATCTTTACGTGGGACTGAATGTTCAGAATGCTCAAACTCAAGCTTTTAAATCAAGGCTCTCTCAACCCCTGAAATCCACATCAATAGGAAAACGTCGAAGCCATAACTTGCAGTAGTGACCTACCACTAAATATCACTGGGGATTAGGTCTCTGGGTATCATATGAGGTTTTAAAAAATGCCCCCTTAGGCTTTTGAAATAAAGCAATAGCTTTTTAGAAAGGGTGCCAGCTTGAAATTTTCATTTAATAAATTATTTTTATTAAACTTATATTTTTGCATATTTTTCCTCTATGATGCTATCTTTTACTAGCGACCTTTATTTATACCATTATTGTCAAGGGGAGTCCCAAGCGAGTTCCCAACATATTCTAAAACAGAGAGTAAATGAAAGTTTCGATAGAAAATAGTGAAGGAACAGACCTCAGTTTTGCAAGTAGGGCTGGAATAATACCTAAACTGGAACAAACTAATAATATTTAATACATAAATAAACACATAAATGCATAAAACATATGGACAGGAAGGAAGGAAAGAAGGAAGGTAGGGGGAAAGAAAAGAAAGAAAGAAAGAAAGAAAGAAAGAAAGAAAAGAAAGAAAGAAAGAAAGAAAGAAAGAAAGAAAGAAAGAAAGAAAGAAAGAAAGAAAGAAAGAAAGAAAGAAAGAAAGAAAGAAAGAAAGAATAGAAAAAAGGAAAGAAAGAAAAAAGAAAGAAGGAAAGAAGAAAAAAAGAAAAAATAAAAAGAAAAAAGAAAAAAGGAAAAGAAAGAAGAAAGAAAAAAGAAAGAAGGAAANGGAAAAAAACAAAGAAGGAAGGAAAAAAACAAAGAAGGAAGGAAAAAAACAAAGAAGGAAGGAAAAAAACAAAGAAGGAAGGAAAAAAACAAAGAAGGAAGGAAAAAAACAAAGAAGGAAGGAAAAAAACAAAGAAGGAAGGAAAAAAACAAAGAAGGAAGGAAAAAAACAAAGAAGGAAGGAAAAAAACAAAGAAGGAAGGAAAAAAACAAAGAAGGAAGGAAGGAAGGAAGGAAGGAAGGAAGGAAGGAAGGAAGGAAGAATCACTTTTACATGATTTCATTCACAGTTGAGACAATTGCATTTCCTAAATGAAAGACATTCCATCTGAAATACTCTGAAGAGTGTTGCAGAAGACTGGCAGGTTTCTTCGGAGTCATGCAAATGACAGAAGCAGTTCAGCATAGGAAATGAAATGCAACATAAGCAACTGATTCCACCATAACTCAATTTAGAGCAGAAAGAATCACCTGCCATGTTGTGACAGCAACATCCTGGTTAACAATGATGCCAGAAGACAGAAAGAAGAGCAAAAACTTGTGCAAAAATTGTGGATTATTCAGTATTGTCCTAAAGCCAGGTGACCTCATACAAATGCCTCAGTAGTCACAGCATAGCAGCACAATTATCTTCTTATGCTGTTCTTTAATTCTAGTAGATAGTAATTGCTTAATTAAAACAAAACAAAACAGGCACTTTGTGTCCTGAAGGAGGCTGGGCTCAGGAAATATAATGGTTCTTCTGTCCTGAAAAATCTCTGAATACCTAAAATTTGATGACCTGGAAGTAAAAGATTATATGTCCCATCAACTGTTTTTGTTCCCCTCTACATTTTTTCTGATAATATTAATACTAAAAAAAACAAAACAAAAAAAAAACCCCAACCTTTTGAAAGTTCAAACATTCAGTGCAGTTGAAACAAACAGCTAAGTGCTCAGATGGCTGTGTAAATCTCAAAGCCCTTTGGGATATATCTTAGGACCACCTCAATTTTTTTACTGTTTTTCAAGAAACATACTCACTGCAACAAGTTTGTTTCCCTAGTGTGATTTTTCAATTCTAAACTATCACAATTTGTCAAACAATTAAGCAGTTTGACAGAATAATGAGAGCTGGCAGAGGAAGAACTGTGTTCCTACCTAAAGTCTCAATTCTGCAAACCTTTAATCACTTAGCATAAGAGTATGTCTGAGTCTCAGTGATGAGAGTAAAATTTCAGTGCATACTTATACAACAATTTGAAGGGCAATTTATTTGTTAATGTCCCAAATGATAGCCCTGTGCTTCTGTATCTGTAAAAATATGACAACAAGCTAACAGGATACAATAGGAGAGGAGATAAAAAAGTAAATATGAAACTAAGGGAGGAAGAAATCAGGTTTTCATAATCCAGTGTTCTGAATCTTCCTGACACAAGGGAATACACAGACAAGTTTCTGCTGCCTGAGCAATGGTGTCCTGGAATAACAAGTTATTTAAGGTAAAGAAATAACTGGGCTTGGCATGAGTCAGAGAAGCATCTTCAATGAGGTTCGACAAGGACAAGTGCAGAGTCCTGCATGGGGAGGTATAAAAACAGGCACTAGTATGGGTTGGGAGCTGCCCTGATGGAAAGTGTGTAACAGCTTGGAATCCTAGCGAACAGAAAGTTCTCCATGGGACAGCAATGTGCCCTTGTGGCCAAGAGGGTATCCTGGGGTGCATCAACAAAAATGTGTCCAGTAGGCCTAGGGGGCTTCTTCTCCCTCTCTGCTCTGCCCTGATGACACCATACCTGGAATAATGTGCCTAGTTTGGGATCCCCAGTTCAAGAGAGACAGGGACATGATGGAGAGAATCCAATGGAGAGTCACAATGATGACTTCAGCATTTCCCCTCTGGAGAGAGACTGAGAGACCTGGGGCTGTCTAGTCTGGAGAAGACTGAGAGGAGATCTCATCAATGTCTATAAACATCTGAGGGGTAGGTGTCAAGTGGATGGGGCAATCTCTTTTCAGTGGAGTGCAGTAATACAATGAGGAGAAATAGGTGCAAATTTGAACATAAAATGTTTTGCCTTAACATGAGGAGAAACTTCTTTAAAGTGAGTGTGACAGAGTAGTGGAACAGCCTGCCCAGAGACGTTGTGGAATCTCCTTCTCTGGAGACTTTCCAAATCTGCCTGGATGCATTCCTGTGCTGAGTACCGTAGGTGATCCTGCTTTGGCAGGGAGGTTGGATTCAAAGATCTCTAAAAGTCCCTTCCAACCTCTAATGTTCTGTGATTCTATGATCCCAGCAGTATCATGAATATTCACAGAAAACAAGTCAAGGCACTTTCCTGGATGTCTGGGCTGAACCTTTGAAAAATCTAGAAAAAGTGAAACAAGTATGCTTGTTCCATACATAGGCTATGCCTGCTTGATTGTGAGGCTCAGAAGAGAAAAGACAGAAAAAAAAAATCACCTTTTAAAAATCGATAGGTGACAATTCAATAAAAACTCTTACTAAACTATTGTCTTGATAGTGCACTGTACAGCAATTGCTTTCATATACATCACTAACCTTTAAAATAAAACATAATGCCATTATGTATCTGTGATTGCTAATGGCTTACTAAGGGCTTACTAAGGGCTTAGAGCTTACTAAGGGCTTAAAATTGTGACACCTTCATGAGACAAAATTTTGATTCTGTCATATATTTAATGTCAGAGTGGAAGAAGAATTAGTGTATGGCTAAAGTTATAAAAGGAAACTGTACAGAAGGAAACCAAAGAAAACTCAGAAAACATAGAACTCAAATTCCATTAAAGTTTTAGGGAGCTGCAGTAAAAATGACAGCATTTCCACATGAGTAAGTAACATGACAAGGCCTACAGAAGAGCAACACAAAATCCACAATTTGAAACAGACTGGAATCTGCAAAACTGACAGGCTTCTAAACCTGATGGCGAAATACAAACTCACCACGAACAGCCACGTTCCAGTGAAGTCCTTCAGGAGCTGATGACTGACTTGACACTGCTCGATAGTTGACCCAATTATCAGGAAGAAGGAATTCTGATGGATTTTTTTTTTCCGGAATTCTAAGCATTATAAAGGGTCACCCACAGACACAATACAGACAGGACTGCTTGGTAAAAGCTTAAATGCGCAGCACGCTTGCACAGCAAAATACAGCTGTGGTTTCACTAAAAAAGAATGCATAAAATATGATCCATGTGGGAAAGTCTACTTGGGCACCTAAGTAGACTTAGGTCTACTTAGGTTATTTGAAGAGAGTTTGATATTCATAGTGATCTGTCCACTGCATACAGACAGGCAACATTGCATAGAAGGTATAGATCTATACAGATCTTTAGAACTGTGAGCAGAGAAGTATTAAAAAATAACAGGAGAGGTATCTTTGTCATCAGCACACTAGTCCAAATCCTGTCCTCTTTTAAGTTGTTTATCCCACAATTGAAAGATTACAGCTGACAGAAAAGCACTCAGAGAAGGATGATTAATGCATCGGGTCTAATGCAAACATGCATTTTATTGAGAGGCTCAAGAATTCAACTTGGTTTACCAGAAAGATGATTCTATCACAGTCTAAATACTTGCATGGGGAACAGATAATAGAAGGCTCTTCAGCCTCACAAAAGAAAACAAAAATTGTAATCCAACAGCTGCACTTTCAAGCTGGTTAAGTTGTGATTACAAACATGAAGTTAGATCAGCTGAGATTATGCATGTGCTTAACTGCTAGGTCATGAGAGTGGTGTATACAGATTGGCAGTGCATTTTTGTCACTAGCAATCTTTATATTAAAAAAAAAAGACAGAAATGTTCTAAAAAGTGTAACTCTTATTGGGCCTGCAGTTATTAGATTGTGGATAATGAGAAAAAAGGTTGTTGTACTTCTTATTCCCTTCTAATATATTTAACTTGCAGTCTTAATTTCAGTTGAACACTGTTCTCTTCTTGAAAGTGCCTATATATATATAAAAAAACATTTTTATTTTATTTATTTCTTTGTTGGTTTATTAGGAAAGACACCTAAAGACTGTGCTATAGTTTTATAGTTTTAATACCACAGAATCACAGAATGCTAGAGGTTGAAAGAGACTTCCAGAGATCTTTGAGTCCAACCTTCCTGCCAAAGCAGGATCACCTAGGGTAGTCCACACAGGAATGTATCCAGGAGAGACTCTCCAGCCCCTCCAGGAAGCCTGTTCCAGTGCTGTCACCCTCACTGTAAAGAAGTTTCTCCTCATGTTGAGGAGAAACCTTCTCTGTTCAAGTTTGTATCCATTGTCCCTTGTCTTATTTTTTCACACCACCAAAAAAAATATTGGCCCCATCCACTTGACACCCACCCCTCAGATATTTATAGACATCAGTCAGATCTCATCTCAGTCTTCTGCAGACTAAACATCCCCAGGGCTCTCAGTCTGGGGAGACCTGGGGAGATGCTCAAGTCCCTTGACCATCCTCATGGCTCTCCATTGGAATCTCTCCAGCAGATCCCTGTCTTTCTTGAATATTACTTATTAATATGATGTAAAACTAGAATGATTGTATTTATAGAACTGGAGCAGGGTATTTTTCTTTTTAAACTTTCTGAAACAGGTAAATGAAATTTTTGCAAGCATAGAAGTTCTTCAAAGAAGAAAAAGCCCAATGTGATGACACTTCCATTACTTGTTCTCTAGCACAAGAAATATCTTTCTCTTGATGTCTTTTGTCCACAAATATGATATCACACATAGACCAAAAGTTCTGGTTTTGACACCCATCCTAGTAATTCACAGTTCTTCATAGTCATAATGGAAAGAGAAAAACACAATGAAATGCAATTTAGAAGCAATCAGTCAGTCAGTGAAGCTTTATCTATAAAGAATCAACTGACTCTGGTTCAATTAAACTCCACACCTCACACATGTTCAAAGGAGTTTCCCCCCCCACACCTCATTTTTTGTTTTCCCTTAGTTTTTCATACCACCTATTCCACCCCAGACCTCCTGCCCATCCCCACGTTCTAGAAGGCAGAAAATCTTAGTTTTCTTTCATTTAAAGATTTTTTTTTTTTAATTGTCTCAGGTAAAAAAGTAATTCTAAGGAGACAAATATGGTTTTGGTGTATTAATTTCTGTGTAGAAAAAAGGGACTATAGGGTTAAATGACTCCAAAAAAACCCTTCCAATCCTATTGCATGTTGCTTTCCACTTGCCTTTGTAACATCATATAATCTACAAAATCCAAAGGAGGATTTGTGATTAATGCTATACTCTTATTCCTAGTGTAGTAAAGCGGACTAAACAAAAAACTTCCAATATAAACACACTCGAGTGTAGAAATTTTTATCTGTCTTTTGAGCCTATCTAGTGATTAAATGATATCATTTAGAGGCACATTCCATTAATTTTTGGATTTTGCATATTGAATAGAGCCTTGGAGATTCCTTAAAAATCAGAGAAACATAAACAAGCTGTATTGGAGCACAAATGGGGGCGGGGAGGAGGATGTTGAATCTTTACTTTTTTTGCAGATCTGTTTCTTGATTCTTTAAACACATCAATTGCATTTATGGTTTTCAGCATGGGAAAAAAAAAAAAAAGGCTCCAAGCACACTCATGCAGGGTCTCTTACAGTGTTTATAATTTAGGTGAGTTTTATTTCAGTAGAGGTGTTCACTGACAATCAGTTCTCCCAGTTCTCAGTGGCTGCAGATAGAGTTCAAGGGAGTGAATGTCTTCATGTGGACTTCTCCTCACAGAAGACTCTCCATTCCTGAGTGATTGGTGGCACAAGTGTCTAAAGAGAAGCTGTGATTATCCACAAGATGATGGTCCTACAGTCATATACTACAATGAGCATTCCCCTCTTGATAAGTATGATAAGGTATGTTGAGCTTTCATGATAATGTGCTTCTTAGGACTTCAGGTCCCATAACTCTCCTATGAGGACAGGCTATGAGAGTTGAGGCTCTTCAGTCTGGAGAAGAGAAGGCTTCGAGAAGACCCTGAACTGGCCTTCCAATTGCTGAAAGGGGCCTACAGGAAGGCAGGGAAGGGACTATTCACAAGGCCTTGTAATGACAGGACAAGGAGTAATGGGTTTATAGTGGAAGAGGATAGATTTAAGCTAGATGTTAGGAAGAAATTCTTTATAGTGACGGTGCTGAGACACTTGAATAGGTTGCCCAGGGAGGTTGTGGCAGCTCTCTTCCTGGATGTGTTCAAGGCCAGGCTGGATGAGCCCTTGAGCAACTTGTTCTAGTGGGAGGTGTCCCTGCCTCTGTTGGGAGGGGAGGGGTTGGAACTGGATGATCTTTGAGATCCCCTCCAAATAAAGCACTCTGTGATTCTATGATAACAGTGAGGTAGAAAATTCAGTCCCTGTGCAGTGATCCCAATAGTGTATTTACAGTATTAACCTTAAGAAAGAGCTGTGGAGTCAGCAGATCTTTACATTTCCCCAGGTATTAATGCAAAATATTGGGTATTTTCTGCTCCTTTATGTTAAAAAACATGGAGTATTTCCAGAATCACTTGTCTGAATGCACAGAAAGGATTGGTACTTTGTATCATCCCAGTTTAACTAGTCAGTGATTATCTACAATCTTTTTCCTGTGCTTCACTTCAGGCTGTAAAAAAGAATTGTCCCACAGGTGTTTCAGTATGAAGCAATCATACTCAACCTGGATATTATGTGAATGAGTTGAGCAATGTTTTCTTTTCTTTTGAAAGTGTTGACATTGATTTTTTAAATATATGTAGTGGAAACCACTCATTATTACCCACCTTTTAGAATCTACTGCTAATAAACTGCAGAGGCAGCATTCCATGAAACCCATTATGCAGCTACTACAATGCCTCGCTGATCTACGAGCTGCATGCACTTGCAAAACAGATAGAACATATCTTGCTTTTCAGGTTCTCAGAGGTTTAATAACAAACCCCCATCCTCTGGAAAAGCCAGAGGTAGCTGCAATCTTGCATTTTAACCTTTGAGAACCTTTCACATATTACTGAGCTATCAGCTGAAAGTGACATTTTGACGTAGTCAGTAGATAGTTGCGACTTAGTAAATATCACCAAGCACAGCACTTTTCTTTCTCCAGTGCATCCATGTTTTGTTTACACATAAGGTAAAGTACAAGCAGAACCTTTCCATGTCCTGCATCTTACACTGTCCAGCATACCAAAAGCTGGAGAATCGTTGTTAACAAGAGTGCAAAATACTGCTTGCATCAGCTTACTCCTGGATTACTTCACAAACATTTCAATTCCTGTATCACAAGAGTGAAGATTTTAACTGGTGTATGAGCTAAGCCTGCTGGCTTAAGTAAAAAAGAAGGGCTGTTATCTTCTCTCTGGATGCAGTAATAATCAGTACTTCCCAGCACACCACAAAAACTAGGTTGGTTTATATAAAACCAGTGGTAATAGGTATGCCACTCACATTAATGGAGTTCATTAGAGACAAAGGATTAATCTTACTCTGCTTTTGCTAGATAAGTAAGGCCTGATCTCAAAGTGAGTCTAACCTTTTTTTCTTTTAGCAAGTAGATACACTTGGACACCACAGAGGATGATTCATCCCGCTTGTCTTTGGCATCTATAACAACGGGAGGGAACTCAGATGATGCCTTAAACCTGCTGTCTAACAAACGTTAGGTCAGACAAACCCCAACACGATATTGTCATTAAAACGATGTTGCATTTGTGTTTCAGCACAGCAATAACATGTTGGGCATGCTGGCACACATACAAATAAGGGGAAAGTCATAGAATCATAGAATGGTTTAGATTGGAAGAGACCTCAAAGATCATCCAGTTCCAACCCCCCGCCATAGGCAGGGACACCTCCCACTAGATCAGGACACTCAAGACCTCATCCAGCCTGGCCTTGAACACCTCCAGGGAGGGAGCAGACACAACCTCCCTGGGCAACCCGTTCCAGTGTCTCATCACCCTCACTGTGAAGAAGTTCCTCCTAACATCCCATTTAAATCTCCTCTCTGCCAGTTTGAACCCATTACCCCTCATCCTGTCACTACAAGACCTTGTCAATAGTCCCTCCCCAGACTTCCTGTAGGCCCCCTTCAGATACTGGAAGGCTACAATAAGGTCTCCTCAAAGCCTTCTCTTCTCCAGGCTGCAAAGTCCCAACTCCCTCAGCCTGTCCTCATAGCAGAGGTGCTCCAGCCCTTTGAGTCATGAAGTCAGTCATGTCTTCAAGTCAATCATTATACACCTCACATCATTATATATGTTCCTCATGTAGCACAAGCTGCTGGATTCCAGTTACCTGCACACAGAAATTACGTTCTATTAGTTGATCTTCTGAGGAAGAAACTAGGCAGAAAATTATATATGTATAAGTAGAGGGTGTATTATTGCTATTGAACTTCACTTTAATGATGGCTTTTAAGAAATTCTTCAGGAAGGTAAAGCTGTTGAGAAGAAAGGAACGTTGGGAGGCACAGCAATTTAACATTCTTTAGAAAATATTTATCTCATCTATGTACGCCACTAGAGCTAAGATATTTCACATTCCTCAAATTCAGTCTTTGAACATATACACTGCTAAACCAGAACTGTAAATAGCAAAGCTGTTCAGTGCACTAATATTGTGGCATCATTGAATGTTTATGCTACCACAGGGACCTTTTATGCTGCCATCACACTGCTAAATGTCCTGAAAACACCGTTCAGGTCTTAAAAGCTTGCTTCCGGTACTCCTGCCCCAGTTGTAGGAGCTTTGTGAATCCAATAAGCCACGTTTACAAGTACAAGTCATAAATTCTACATCATCTTACTCGTGCGTTATGCCCTCTAGAGAGTTACATAGATCCTAATATAGAAAAGTAGTCATTTACTATTTGCTAGCATAGCTTCAGATTGCATAGCCTTCAATGTAGACACAAGGGAGGTGCCATAAACATACAGTGGCACATATTAAACTGATCAAGGAACCATAACTTGTAGCTGGATTTCCAATCGATTTGATGAGGTTATCTAAGTGCTCAAATTCAATTAAAGATGGAACCTCTGATCACTGCTACCCCCAGGTGCATGTTTTCATTGCAAACCTCGTGACACCCTGGGATCTTTTTCACACCAACCATGAATATATGCAACTAATTAGTCTAGTAGTTTGAATACAGAAACTGCTATAGTTACATGAACTATTTAGATTTACTCATGCTTCCCTATGAAAACAATTGCAGAATATCCTCTCTCTTTTTTTTTTTTTTTCCCCTTCTGATTCAACCATTATGTTGCCATAGTCTAAACTGAAAAATTTCTGCTTTCAGGAATGCAAACTCATTTACTATTGCAAATGAATACACAGTAGGTGAGGGAAAGCAGTAAGCCATCCTGAACAAAACATAAGCAAAAAAAAGTAGTGTAAATCACAGAATCACAGAATATTGGAAGTTGGAAGGGACCTCCAAAGATTGTTGAGTCCAACCCCCCTGCCAAAAGCAGGATCACCTAGGGCAGTCCACACAGGAACACATTCAAACAGGTTTTGAACGTTGGCAAAGAAGGAGACTCCACAACCTCTCTGGGCAGGCTCTTCCAGTGCTCTGTCAACATGACTGTAATGAAGTTTCTCCTCACATTGAGGTGAAACCTTCTGTGTTCAAGTTTGTGCCCATTGCTCCTTGTCTTGTTACTCTGCACCACCAAAAAGAGATTCACCCTACCATTCAACAGCCACCCTGAGATATATATTGACATTAATGAGATCTCCTCTTAGTCTTTCCTTCTCCAGACTAAACAGCCACAGGCCTCTCAGTCTCTCTCCATAGGGGAGATGTTCAAGTCCCCCAGTCATCCTCGTGACTCTCCTTTGGAGGCACAGAAGCCACTCATGTGTGAGAGATGATTCCTAAATAGCTTATTTGGAATCTAGGTTTATAGCAGTTTCTATTCTTCTTGTGTTCATTTGTTGTTTCCTCTTTTTTTTCCCCGTTGCTTCTTCCAGGTGCAAATTTTCTAGCTCTGTTTCCTTCCACATCATCCAGAATATTCAAAGCTGCAAGAGTGAAGGTGTTAGTGTGGAAGGTAACTCCCTTAAGACTTCCTGACTGATCATGCATTATGATTTAATTCAGATGCTTGCTGATTCTGTAGAACAGAAGAATTTCTAATTAACTGAGGGCTGCTAGCACGTCTCATAATGCCCTGGGTATCCTGGAGCTAGGGAAGGATAGAGAATTGATCTCACTTAGCTACCTGAAAGTTTAGTCTAAGATAGTAATCTAGGCTCCTTCTGTAGTTCATGGAAAGAGGCTGAAGTATTCTTGTTTCTGTTGGACAGGCATCTTGAAACAGAATTAATTTCTCTTAGGAGTTACCTATCCTTTTTTAACACTGCTGACTGATTGGGTTATATCAGACACAACTTTAATATCAGATGACAGCCAATAAGACTCCAGAGAAGTCGGGATCGGTTTGCATTCACTAATCCTTTGATAGCACACCTGGTATAGGTGATACAGACTACACTTTGATGATAAACAAGTTACACCACGTGGGTAACATGAACATGCAGCTCTGAGAAATACTATGTAATAAAAAGCATCCTTCTTTATTTAGCCATATATTTCTTTTTGGGGAAAAAAAAAAAAAAACAAACCCCCAAACCCTGAAGTATGACTTCAAAATAAAACTACGAACATCTGTGTTGTCTTCAATAAAATATAATGAAGAATCATAGCAGAGAATTCTAGCACATACTCAGTTTTCTTGTGTCATGATATTTCTGTCTTCATATTACTGGTATATATTACAGAATCATAGAAGCATAGAATGGTTTAGGTTGGAAGGCATCTCAAAGATCATCTAGTTCCTAACTCCTGCCATAGGCAGAGACACCTCCCCCTAGAACAGGTTGCTCAAGGCACAGATATATCTCCTGTCTTCTCTCAAGAAGGAAGGAATAAACTTCAAAGAAATAGAACATTTGCTGACATCCATCAGTGTTTCAGACTTCCATTGAAATTTTCACAAATACAGCAAATACCATTGAAAGTTGATCTATGTGATAGCACAGTTGGTGTTGTTCATTTGGAGAATGGAAGGCTCCAGAGACCTTATTGTGACCCTTATTTTGTAGTTCTAACTCCTGGCCTATGCAGGGACACGTCCCACTAGAACAGGTCTTTCCAGGCTTCATCCCCCATAGCCTTCCACACCTCCAGGGAGGGATCATCTACATCCTCTCTGGGCAACCTGCTCCTGTGTCACACCACCCCCAGTGTAAAGAACTTCTTTCTAACATCTAATTTAAATCTTACCTCTTCCAGTTTAACCCCACTACTCCTCATGCTGTCATTACAAGACCTTGTAAATAATCCCTCCCCAGCCTTTCTGTAGGCCTCTGCCAGACAACGGAAGGCTTCTACAATGTGTCCTTGAAGCCTTCTCTTCTCCAGGATGAAAAATCACAGAATCACAGAATTAACCAGTTTGGAAAAGATCTTTAGGATCATCGCGTCCAACCTATCGTCTAACCCTTGTAATTAACTTAACATGGTGTTAAGTGCTTCATCCAGCTAAGTGCTTAAACACCTCCAGCAATGGTAACTCCACCACCTCCTTGGGCTGCCTGTTCCAATGGACAGTCACTCTTTCCACGTACAATTTTTTTCTAAGGTGCAGCCTAAACCTGTCCTGTTGCAGTTTGGCACTGTCTCCTCTTGTTCTATTACTGGGTGCCTGGGAGAAGAGACCAACACCCACCTGGCTATAAACTCCTTTCAGGTAGCTGTAAAGAGCAATGAAGTGTCCCCTGAGCCTCCTCTTCTCTAGACTGAACAACCCCAGCTCCCTTAGCTGCTCCTCGTAGGGTTCTGCAGCAGATCCCTCACCAGCCTTGGTGCCCTTTTCTGGACAAGTTCAAGCACCTCAACATCTTTCCTGACTTGAGGTGCCCAGAACTGGATACAATATTCAAGGTGCAGCCTAACTGAGTGCTGAGTACAGGGGCTGAATGACCTTTCTGGTCCTGCCCAACTCTCGTAGCCTGTCCTCATAGCAGTGGTGCTCCAGCCCTCTAGTAATTTTGTGGCCCTTCTCTGGACTCACTCCAACAGTTCCATGTCCTTCTTGTGTTGGGGTCTCCAGAACTGCACACAGTGCTCCAGGTGGGGTCTGACAAGAGCAGAGTAGAGGGGGAGAATCCCCTCCTTTGTCCTGCTGGCCACACTGCTCTTGATGCAGCCCAGCACACAATTGCTGTCTTGAGCTGTGCATGCACACTGCCAGCTCATGTTGAGCTTTCATCAACTCAGACCCCCAGGTCCTTTTCCTCAGGGCCATTCTCCAGCCATTCGTCACCCAGCCTGGAATAGTGCTTTGCAACAAAATACTTTCTTTTTTGTGAGTGTGTGCATGTGTTTTCATCAGCTTGCTGTCTGAGTTTGACAATATTCTGCTTTCAATTTAAAGTCATAATAAATCCTCTTGAAAGCCACGTGATGTTTTTCCAAACTTTTTTTATTTTTTAATGCAGTATACTGTTACAAAATTTTCTGTTTTCAGGAATTAAGAAATGTTATCGTGGAAGGTTTCTTAGAGAGGCTTTAGAAAGCATTTCTGGTACTAATGTCACTCATTAACTTTAGAAATATTGAACTAGGTGCAATAGACTTTTGCATTTGTCCTGATATGGGCATGATTATTGCCCAGAGTTCTTTCACTTCCTGAGGTTCCCCTCCCCCTTCTGTGATAAGGTCCAGAGACAGGTTGCAGGGGGACACACCACATGGTTCTGGAACCAGGAAGTCTTGGGCTGCAAGCACAAGTCACAAGCATGAGTCAGGTGATCTGTGCTGTCTCTTAGGGTGTTGGAACCCACCTCTGGGCATGGGACTTTTGAACCAGTTGGCCATTCAATGGATGCTAACTGCCTATTGGTCAGTTCCACGATCCCCTAATGAGGTATTTAAGGGGGTGCAACAGCCATTAGTTTAGGTTCTCTCTCTACCACCACCGCTGGGAGGAACTCATGCCTCCATCCCGTCCAGCAGCGGCCACGTGCTTTGCAGTGAGCAGCAGCAGCAGCGGCATCATCACAGCGTATTGCAACTGCGGCAAGGCAAAACCCTCTCTTTTCCTCTTTATTCGGGACAAGCTTTCCCTTTATTCGGGACAAATCCTCCTTCTTTCCTCTTTCTCTGGATGACTCTGTACCTAAGCGCACGTTTTGTGGGTATTTCCAGGCGCGGTTAGGATTGCTTTTGTATTAGGCTCTCTGTTTTCTAAGTTCTGACTGTTTAGACTGTTTAATTCTGTGTTTTAAGCGACTTCGTGTATTTATTCTTGGCATTCGAACATCTAAAGAACCCCGGGGAACTATTCCCAGAACCCCCGCGATTATTAATAGTAATTAAAATTAATAATCGCAACATATTGTAAGTATTTCCATCTTCACCCTTCTTCTAAGAAGGGTGTGGGAATAAGGGTCATTAGATATCACTAGATTTTGATGAGACTTTCTGGATGGTTGATATGGCATCATCATAGCAGCTTCTTTACACTCTACTGATCAGAGATTGTGAAAGCCAGTAACGAATATAGTCTTTGGAACTGCAGCATCTTGCTTGCAGTTGTCAATGATAGGTATTTGAAATCTTTATTTTCAAATATTGGCTTTTGCCACCAGACTTTTGAGGGAAAACATCTTGTTATTTCTTCTAGCTTACCCTTATCTATCTTACCCTCTATGCCAGTGAGACACTCTGCAGCCATTCCTTTGCCGGTGCTGAACACAGACACGACAATTTCATGTGAAGGAACAGATCTTCAGAAGTCAGCCAAAATCAATGGAGCACAGAGAATCACCCAGGTTTTCACTCTAGAGCCTCAGTTTGTGTGTTCTTCGTAGTTGAGCCCTAATGAGTGTAAATTCACTTTGTGGAGGCAACCACATGCGTCCTGAAAGAGGTTTAAATCAATACGTCTCCAGGCAGTCATCACAGAGGTTGTGGCTTGAAGGTGCAAATAATCAGATTGCAAGCAGGTGAAGTGAAGATCATCTTATTGTGTATCTTGAAGATAATCACAATAGTCTTAGCAGTATTGAAAACTGAACTAAAACAGAACATGTGAGAGAGATTATTCTTAATGTGCCATTATTTCCCTGTGCATCTTTCCTCAGATTTTACATTTTAAGAGGACGCTTTGGTGTGTTGCATCATGCTGTAGTTTTATTTTTCTTGAAACCTTTCTCCCTTAAAAAGGTAGCAAGCCATTACTTATGTAGAAAACAAGGGCAAAAGTTATCACCTGTCTTCTAAAAAGTAAGTAAATAAAAATCCAGATTATCAAAGATTAAACAGGCCTTCCTAGGAAATGATAAAATCCCTAATAAGGTATCAGATCAATAGAGTGCAATATCACATTCCCTTTAAGTTACTGAATGCCACATCAGATTAATAAGCTGCACCGAATATGTGCGACAGAAAAAAAGCTCTTAATATATCACAAAATTAATTTGCAAAAATTAAATAGAAAATTACTTCTTCAATGGGGTTGTCAAATTTTATTATGAATTTTTGTTTTGTTTTGATAATGTCAGGTAAATTTGGCAATTCAATAGCATGTATTGAAATAGGCCTGTGACAGAAAGATATTATTATATGATTCAGAGAATTGTCACCAGGCTGATCAAATGATCATATTAGTGGCCCAGGAATATATTAAAAGTGATCACTCCCCTCCTCTGCCTCCCCCTACCTCACCCCTATCCCCCAATATTTGTGTGTGGAAAATCAGTTCAAGAAGGACAGGAAGCTGCTTTATAGAGTCCAGGGTAGAGCCACGAAAATTATGAAGGAAGTGGAAGGTCTTCCTTATGAGAAGAGACTGAGGAAGCTGAGGCTCTTTAGCTTGGAGAGGAGACTGAGGGATGACCTCATCGATGTTTATAAAGATGTAAATAGTGAGTGCCAAGGGGATGGAGCCAGGCATTTCTTGGTAATGCCCAATGACAGGACAAGGGGCAAGCTTGTGGAAGCTCAGGTGGAAGCTCAGGTGTAGGAAATTCCATGGAAATATGAGGAAAAATTTGTTCACTGTGAGGGTGATGGAACATTGGGACAGGCTGCCCAGAGGGATTGTTGAGTGTCACTCTCTGGAGAGATGCAAGACTTGCCTGGATGCATTCCTGTGTGATCTGCTCTAGGTAATTCTGCTTTGGCAGTGGGGTTGGACAGGCTGATCTTTAGAGGTCCCTTCCAGGCCCTGATGTTTGGTGATTCTGTGATCTGGAGGCCAAAATAAGACTTACTATAACATCATTTATTGGGTGTTGGTTTGGTCAGGGGTTTTTCTGGATGGTTGTTTTCATCGGAGAATACTACTTTTCAGTGAATTTTATTTTGAAGAAGCATCTCTTTGTATTTTTTCTTTTTTTTTCTTCTTTCTCGGCTGTCCCATCTTCAGACCATTATTGTATACATGCAGCCTTCGCATTTCCTAATACAGCACCAAGTTTTGCCAGGGGAGGTATAGGCTGGATATTAGGAGGAAGTTCTTCACAGAGAGAGTTATTTGCCATTGGAATGGGCTGACCAGGGAGGGGGTGGAGTCACTGACTCTGGAAATGTTCAAGGAAAGACTGCATGAGGCACTTAGCACCATGGTCTAGTTGATTGGATAGGGCTGGATGATAGGAATGGATGATGTTGGAGGTCTCTTCCAAACTGGTTGATTCTATGATCAATTCCTCTGAAGCCCCTCCAGCAGAAATTCTCAAAGAAATTTCAACAAGCTGTCAATAAAACCATATCAGTGTGATTCTACTAATGTAATTTCTAGTATGGCTAAAACATTTTTCCTCTCTGATAGATCATGGACTCCCTTCAGTTATTCGCAATTCCATCACCTCTGGGATTACATCACAGAGTGTGGGATTCAACCCTAAAGGTAAATTACCACACCACTCAGAATTTTGGAAGTAAAATTAAATTCTTATTTATGAAGTAGGCAAAATATAAAAGTTAAGGAACATATACAACATATAAATAGATACATTTATAAGTAGACAAAAATCCAGCTAAGTCCTCAAAAATAAAGCCCAGATGCCCTGCTCTACAAAGCCAGGACAATCTGGACAAAGTCCAGATTGCTGTCACCAGCTAAGACAACATTTTCCCTTCTCCATTCCCATTCCAATAGCCTAAACAAATTATCAGCACAGAGCAGGCAAGGGCAGAAGGGAGAGAAACAGTGGAAAAAGCAGGAAAGAAAGAAGAAAAATGCACATTCTGAATTTCAGATTACATAGAAAAATGACAAACCAGTGAAAGAAAGTAATTTTTTTCTTTTATGTTCTGTTCATTCCCTGTTGGGATGTGCTTTCAAATTCTCTTGAATATTTTATTTACAATTTAGGACCCTGATCTCAAAACTGTGACAAGGGTGAATATCCATGCAGCACAGTACTATGAACATCTCAGCTGCTATAGGACGTGACATCGTGCCACCTAGGAAACTGGCTACCCATTAAGTCTGTTTCCTGCTCAACATACTGCTCTATTCTTTGAGCATCAGATCAAATTCAAGATCTCTAACATCAACTTCAAGGCCATCCACATCTGGCTTTAAATTTGTTTAAGACAGCAAATAAGAAGTTTAAATGTTCTTGGCATTTTCAGCCTTCTGAAATAACAGATTATAGAATCAGAGAACGGTTTAGTTTGGAAAGAACCTAAAAGATCATCTAGTCTGCACCCCCCACCATAGGTAGGGACATCTCCCACTAGAACAAGTTGCTCAAGGCCTCATCCAACCTGGCATTGAACACCTTCAGGGAGGGAGCACACACAGCCTCCTTGGGCAACCTGTGCCAGTGTCTCACCACCCTCACTGGAAAGAACTTTCTCCTAACATCCTGTTTAAATCTCCCCTCTGCCAGTTTAAACCCATTACCCCTCATCCTGTCATAACAAGACCTTGTAAATAGTCCCTCCCCTGCCTTTCTGTAGGTCCCTTTCAGATAAAGGAAGGCTACTAAAGGTCTCCTTGATGCCTTCTCTTCTCCAATCTCAAGAGCCCCAGTTCTTGTAGCCTGTCCTCACAGCAGAGGTGCTCCAGCCCTCTGATCATCTTCATGGCCCTCCTCTGGACTCATTCCAACAAGAGGACCACAAAGATGGTCAGAGGGCTGACCATCTGTTTCCTTGCTTTTTGAAAAGAAGTGCAATGTTTATATAAGTAGGAGATAAATATTCCTCTGGAGTTTGTTCAAATATTTGGGATGAACTTTCTTAGGATACCAGGACAAATGGACCAAAGGAATAAAGAATTCTATTATTTCTGGTTTGATATAGAAGTAAACCAAAGTCATTTGATCTAATTCTGTAAATACAGTTGTTCATAATGACAGGAAGAATAGCATGTCAAACAGAACATTGTACAGTTTATTCTCATTTCAAGTTAAGAAGATCTATATTCAATGCAAACTGAATTAATAATGGCATAAGAGTTTAACACATATTTGTCTAAGGTGTGGAAAGTGAAGAAGGTGGCTGATGGATGTTAACACTTTTTGAAGGTTGTGTGAGTGATAAGAATGATAATTTGATAGCTGACTGGATGGAATATGAAGAGCTATACAATTATCTGCACGGAATACAAAGATGGAAGAGAGCATGGGTGAAAATACCATCTTGTGACAGAACTTGTGATTGTAAACTAAAGCTCTCTTGTATTCCTCAGCGCATTTTCACTTTTGCTTTCCAGCCAGCACTTCATGAGTGAGGGAAATTAACTTCTGTAAGACAAGTAACTGATCCATCTGCGATATACATTTACCTTTTAATGGAGTTCTATATTTCACTCGTTTGCAGAGTGTCATATGCTATGGATTAAAATATGAACAGTCAGATTCACATCAAATTGAAATCATTATGCTGAAATAGCAGCTATCAACAGTTTGCTGTCAAGAAGCTAGGAAGATGCTTGATGTGGGTGGCCCTGCCGAGATCTCTCTTTTGTCCTGTATAATTTAATGGTTTCATTAACAACTTAGATGACTTATCAGCCTTGACACTCAACGGTAAGTGCTGCAAAGCCTTTGGAGGACAGGTTGTGAATTTAAATTGATCCTGATAAATCGATAAAATGGTCAGAAGTCTTTGAGATGAAATTCAGTACAGTAGAGTAGAAAAACGGCACACATAAAGAAAAAGGAATCAAAATACACACTGACGATAGCAACCCTATTGGGAAAAATACAGATCTGGGATAAGGAGAACAGAAATCTTTGTCCAAATGGGCAACTACTGCTGTTGAAAAGACAAATCATATTTTCTGACATGTCAGGAGGTGTGTTTCAAGCAGACAATAGGGTGAGGAATAATTATTCTTCTCCAAATAGCATACCTATGGAACTATTTCCAGTTTCAGATGCTGTAAGAAAACTAGAGGAAAAAGCTGAGAATCCAGCAAGGAGACTGAAACTTTGATAGAACATACAGGACCAGTGAAAGAAAGAATTGGGGAAAAAAAAAAAAAAAAGGACTAGGTTTAGCTATTCTGTTAAAAATAGAAGACCGTGTGCCTAGAGAAACAGCTCATAGAGACCTTGTAACAGTCTCTCTAGATGAAAATGCTTCTTGTTGGAAGAATAGTGATTTTCTGTCTCCAATGTTCTGATTATCAGAATGAGAAGTTATACATTTAATTTCCAGAAGTGATGGTTTTTCTTAAACATTAGGAAAACTTGAAACTGATTAGAAGAGTTACTTGATCTTCTCTGGGACTATAGAGTTGGCCCAGGTGATCTCTTTTTCTTATGTTTCTAGAGATGAGTAATTTTTTTTTTT
>VWZI01003780.1:38555-69960 GCA_013396835.1 Psilopogon haemacephalus | reverse complement strand
ATTTCAAAACTTTTCTAATAATTCTAATAAAGTCCACAACATCATGGAATTATTCCATATTTTTCATGAGGTTTTACTCCAAGATGAATTTTCAGGGGAAACTGGAAAAGCAATACATTTTAAAAATGTCAAAGTAAATTGGCATGAGCTCTCTTTTCTTTTCTTTTCTTTTTTCTTTTCTTTTCTTTTCTTTTCTTTTCTTTTCTTTTCTTTTCTTTTCTTTTCTTTTCTTTTTTCCCTAATGGTTGCTTTTATCTTGACAATTCATGGAATGGCAGTTAAAGAAAAAGTCTTAAAATAAGGACTGGTTAACAAAAAAACCAACCTATGTAAATGTTGTGTGCTAGAAAAATAAAGGTTTCACAATCACAAAGTACAAAAGATCCTGGAAGTTTTCCTTCCATTATAGGTTAAGTAACTCAAACACTAAGCAATTAAAAATTGGCATTAATACTAAAACAAAGCAAACCAAAAAACACACAGAAAAAAACCAAAAGAAACAAAACAAAACCAATGCAAAACTCTTTTTTTTTTCATTAAAGGAAAAAAAAGGAAAAAAATGAAAATAAGAGGAAGAGAAAGAAAGGAAGATAAAAGAGGAAGATGGGAGAAAGAAAGAAAGAGAAAGAGAAAGAGAAAGAGAAAGAGAAAGAGAAAGAGAAAGAGAAAGAGAAAGAGAAAGAAAGAGAACGAGAAAGAGAAAGAGAGGAAGAAAGAAAGAGAGACAAAGACAAAGACTAGAAACAGAAATAGGATGTCTAGTTCTGGCTGTATTTGGGGCTTCAATTAAAAAGCAACAAGGAAACAAAACCAGTGGAAATGCAAGACAGAAGTGAAAGTGTCCAGCTGCAGGACTTCAGGACATAGGTGAGCTGCTCTCTATTTAGTATCACTCCTAGGACACAAGGTTTAATATCAGTGACACAGCTTGAAGGAAACAATTTCTGGTCCAAGCCACATTCCAGGGACCTTGGGATGGCAAGGAACATATCATTATGCTAAAATTGGAAGAGGTACCCTTATGACATCTCAAAGGACTGATGTTTGATTCTAAATTTATCTCTGCTTAAGAGATAAGACATCTGCAGATGTGCGTATCTGGTGTAGTCTTCTGCATATCTTAGCTCCAGAGACCCTTTCTCTTAGGGTGCAGTGTCTGATCATGCTGGTCCCTGGCATATATGCTATAAGTGGGGATAATTATGAAGCTAAAGATCAGGCTGCTCAGGTATGTTACCCAGCCTCTCTGGGAAACCTACTACAGTGGTTAACAACTCCCACTGTGATTTTTTTTTTTATTTATATCTAATGGAATTTCCCTTGCTACAACCTATTTTCTCTTGTAACCATGGGAACTTCCTTGAGGAACTTGCCTCCAACATCTTGCAGTTATTCTTGATCAGTTTAAGAGCTCGTAGTTCTTTTGGGGTTAGTAGTGTACCCTAGAGCCAAAGTCAAAAGCTTACTTATCTCCCTTAGCAACTCACTGTCCTTTTTTTCCATTTTAACAGAGAAGCACAGTTGTACCCAGGAGCTGGCTAGGCCTGTGGTGGCTCTGTGGTGGCTCAAAGAGATTAGGAGTGATGGCCTGATACTGCATTTTTGGATTTGTGTAAGATCCGGTGCCATTTTTCCCAGCTAAATCACAGTAAGCGGCAATTTCCCTGAGGAAAGAACAGCACTTGGAAGCCGAAATGAAAGCAGGAGAATGAATGATGGGTGAATGGAAAAACTTAGTCTTCCCTCAGGCTTATATGCTAGGCAAATTTATTTGAATGGGCTTGCCAAAACTCAGTTTACTTCACATACCCTGGTTCTTGAATCTTTACGAGCTAATTTTCACTATGAACTCCTCTTTTTCTCTGCCAAGTATATTTATAAAACAACATCTTGTTCTCAGTCTCAGCAGTACTCACATACCACTTCACAAGTTGTCAAAAGCTTAGTCAAGCACTAAGAAAGCCCAAACTCATATAATTAAGTTAAACTCAGAACAAATGTTGTCAGCCTGTGTTTAGACTGAAGTTTGCTACCTCTTTCAGATATCAAGGGCCTGAAAACTTTCTTTTTTCTCAGTTATAACAGCTGGTACATTCCTTGTACACCTTGCCCCAACAATGAAAAAGAAGTCATTGTAGAGTTTGAAATTAGGCAACAGGACAAAGACATGAAATTTATCAGTGTGGTTTTTTTGATATCCCTAAGTAGCAAAAATGACATATTAGAAAGGTTAGAAAGTTGCTTTCCCATTCATTTCTCCATCACTTTATTCTTGTAGAAAAAGGTTGCTGATATTTTTTTTAATATGATTCCATTTGAATTACTCCATTTGAATGAAGAAAGCTAAATCAAACTCTGTCAGTCTAGGAAAAAAAAAAATCCCATCCAACTGGTTCTAAACTTTTCCCTTAAAAAAAAATAAATAAATCAGTATTCATAAAACTGAGTTTCTGGCCCGTATTCATCTATTATTCCCTACATTGCAATGGTGGGAGTCAAATTTCCAATTTATGATATGAAGGCAGTCTGTTTCATGTGAGCACAGGATGCCAACTCCACTACTTGTGTTTCACTGGTGGCTGGAACCAAAGGCATCAGAAAATGAAGAAGAAAGTGTTTCGCATTTTCAGTAGAAGAATCATGGACAGATTCCTGTGGAAAGAAAAAAAAAAAAAAGAAAATAAAAAAGAAGATAAAAAAAAAAGAATAGGTTTTAAAAAAACACAAAGCAGGAAAGATCATAAAAAAGTTGGAGGGAAAGGGGATGCCTTGATACCTGGAATAAGTTGCCATAGATCACTGTTAGAAGCTACTTTTCTTTCAGCAGTGTAGAAGTGTCTGCTCTGACCCTACCTTTTTTTTTTCACCAGCTTTGTTCACAGGCTTACTTACCCACGGTGGAAATGATAGGGTAAATGATTCACTTGGAAAATAACCTCTTTGGGTTTGGATTTTTTTTTTAATTTTTTTTTTCCCCAGACAGTTCTAATTCATCCTGCAAGTGCAGAAACATTTGTGTTATACACTGAAAGAGAAGGCAAGACACAGAGAGGTTCTGGGGAGCATCAGCTACTAGGGGGCTGTTGTGGAAGAGGACTTACAGCAGCTGACTAGCTATTTGATATTTGAAACTAAAGGACCTCTTCTAGCTGTTATGTTTTGGCTTTTTTTTTTGGTTTTTTATTTTTGTTTTTACCTGCTGATATCTGGCTCAGTTTTTTAGAGAGGCCTTTTTTTCAATTTCTTTTTATTCTTTTAAAAGCAGCTTAATTATTGATTGATAAGTAAAAATAAATTTAGAACTCTACCTCTTTTCAGTCATGCTTTTACTGGAAAGACTGCATTTATTTCAAATTTAGAAAAAAAAAATATTGCCTTGTGAGCAGAAGTGCAGAAACTACTTTAGCCACTATAGCTTCCAGCACATTATTAATACATTAAATGCATTGTCTGACTATTGCATCAAAAAACATCTTTGGGCAATCCAAACATGTTTGCAGATGAACTCGTGCAAGTCAGAACTTTCTGGACTGCTTTATGAGGATCAGAACATCTCCCAGAAAGTCTGTTCTGAATTCACCAACACCTTTTGCCAACAAGGGCAGTAAAATTTAATTTTATAGGAGCAGTAAACTATATGTGATGACACTTCTCAGGTTTTAAAAGGGATCTCTGTAGAAGATGCTATGTCTTGTTTCTCCATCATGACAGAATCAGTCACCCAGATAGAGGATATTACTCAGTTAAAAGCACAAGCATCTTAGGACTATCTTTTCCCTTTGTCATCATTTATTGCTCATAATCACAGCATCAGTTGCTACAGTATTAAGATTTTTAAGCATTAGAAGCTCACCTTGCAATGAGACACTTCCTGTTGCAGCAGGATTATACACTGAGATATTAATTTCCTTCAACTGCAAAACAGATGAATTAGCAAATCACTGATGGTCTATAAACTTCCCTCCTGGCCTGGCAACTGAACTACAGAAGGTGTATCCAATACAAAACAAACAAACAAACAAAACCAACCAACGAAAAACTAAACCCACAACATCAAAATAAAAGCAAGCAAGCAAACAAATCCTTCTCCCTGTGTGCTGGTTTGAACTAATTGGAGAATTTGAATGAGAAATTAGACTATTGGCTGAGAGAGGAAAACACAGGATGTCACTTCACCCAGAGCTTTACTGAGAAAGAAAAAAAATTCTTTTAAGAAAGTGTAACCCAAACATAGATAGTCAGACACTTTCAGGCTGCTTTGGGCTGTGGCTGCTTCTCTTGCATGATCTCCTTTGTCTCTGCCTTGGTAGCTAAGTCTCAGTAGTACTACTAACTTCTTTCCTACTGCTAACCCTCCTGGCTGATCTACCTCAGCTTATCTGCAGCATCAACAGGTGGTGAGATAAGATTGGAAAGGTGGTAGGGGGTGGTTGCTTACCCCTCTTGGGGATTTTGATCTCTGAGAGGGTTGTGCTGTTTTTGTATTACCTTTTCACTATATATATTTGTAAATATCTGTTATACATTGTAAATATCTGCTTGTATATTGTGCATTGCTGTAAATATGAAGCTTCATTTATCAACTTCCAGTGTTCTGAGTCCTAGCCAGGGTTTATTTCAATAGATGGTGGGGCAGGTGCTTAAACCACCACACCCCGCAACCAAATAGAATGGCAGGGCTAGTCTTAATGTTTTCAAGTCATCTGTGGAATTCTTTCTAACAGATTCTATGAGAAATATCCATAAATTGTTCTTAAAAAACCATGTCTCCTACAAGGGTACTTTACTGGTACTTTGACTAGGTATAATATTTCACTGTTTAATCTCTTGGGAATGCTAAGAAGTTGCACTTTATTAATATAGGGCATATGAGGCTTTCACTATATGGAATTTCTTGACTCTCCAGGGATGAGGAAGGATCAAGGTAATCCCCATCTGTGAATCAGAGGTATTAATAATGTATTAAATTTTATGTTGTGTTGTATTAAGACCAGCATTATTTACATGTATTAATGATGCATCGTGAAATCTGTATTGAGGATATTCTGTCACATACTATAAACCCACCAGAACCCTAGACAAAAAGCATGCAACATATTTAGGTATGAAGCCTGTGTGAGGGTTGCAGGCAGCCATTTCATTAACTACAGCTTGGAAGGTTGGAGTTGCTTCCATGTTCAGAGATTTTTTGATGCTATCTTAACTTATATATCAGTTCAAACCACAGAAAAGTTAGAGCAGAAGCTTTTATCATTATTCAAAGAGGGGTTTGTACACTCATCTGTCTAAAAACTTCTAATCTGCTTGGATTGTACAATGTTCCTAGGATTGTAGAATGGTCTGAAGTGGAAGGGACCTCCAAAGGTCACTTAGTCCAAATGCCTTTGCAGTAAGCAGGGGCCTGGACCAGGTTGCCTGGAGCACTGTCAAGCCTCACCTTGAATAAAATATTCAGGGCAAGACTTTCGTTTTATTTTGTCTGGTTCCTATATTCTGGTGAAAATGAATTTTTATTTTTGCTTCTTCTGCCAGTGATCTCCAAACTATATCATTTACCAGACTGACAGCTACAAATTAACCTAATCAAAACACAGTTCAACATGTGAACATTTGAACTCACAACTCGTCAGAAACTAAACTCAGTAATCATATCTAGGGGTGCAAGGTGTCCCTCTGTGGGTTAACCAAGCTGGGCACATTGAATATGTTTGTCTTTGATGATCTCTTGAGGGGCATCCTTGCAGAAATTACTGATCATTCTCTGACCACTCTGCAGCAACAGGGTGTTCATGTACCTGGCTCACAAGAAAAATGCTTCTTGAGGCATCTGTCCCATGCCATCAGCAGCATCAGTGTGTTGACGAGAGAGGAAAGTAGCACTATAAGTGTCATGAACAGAACTATTTGACTGGAAGGTGACCATGAAACTAGGCTTTCCTTAAGTCTATTTGCCAAGAGAAATAATGTAGGTGCACATTTTAATATAAAATATGTATTTTTTTTGTTCTAAGAGGTTTTGAGCAATATTTTTTAAAGAAATCAGTGTGCTCCATCTTATCAGGTTAAACTAACATTCTGAAAGAACATTTACCTATGAAAGATTGCAAGCAGTACTAAGCTGCATTTTTAGTCTCTTGTAGATGTAGATCTCTTTTAAACTGATATATAGAATATCAAATGAGGGGCTGCTTCCTTGAAACAAAACTATGACCTGAGTCAAATGCAAGTAAGCAAGTCCTGGCTTAAATGCCATGAAGTTCATGTAACATTTGGTTGGCATACTGCATGTGGATCACAATTTACTGCTTTAAAAAGACAAACAGTGAAATTGATATTTCATTTGCATCACACCTCCTGCATCAAGCCATAATGCAAAAGATTTTTTTTTTTTTTTCTGTGCCTGCCTGTTATTTCTGTTTCACTTCCTGTTGCAGAATATCTCTGAGAAGCAGAATTGAAGCAGTGAACAATTCACTGCTGTGAGTGTTAAGTACAGCGGAACACCTGTGATCTGTACGTGCAGCCGGAACTGGAACGGAAGAGAAACAGAGATGCAGAGTGGGACAGTTCCTGCTTCTAAAAAAGTTACCTAGAAGTTTCTGGATAACTGTGAAGTCACTTGTTTATGTACAATAACCAATTATTGTCTTCCACATATGATCCTTTGTGCCAATCACCTTACTTGCTCTGTAACCACCCCATCTTGGGGGATATAAGCTTAACGAACTTGTATTGAGTAGGAGTGGTAGTAGAAGTAGTAGTAGTGTAGAAGTAGCAGCTGCTCTTGTATGTGTATATAGTGGTAACAGAAGAAGAATAAAGGAGGACGAGTGTATAACCATATTGGTAAACAGCCTCGTTGCTTCTGGTGCGCTCACCGTCAGTCATTTACAATTGAACTTTAACAGCTACCGGCAACTTCCTGGTTAAAGTTTTCAGTACCTTCCTATATATTTTGCCAACACATGTCATCTGACTTAGAATCATAGAATCAGTGAGGGTTGGAAGGGATGACAAGGATCATATAGTTCCAACCCCCCTGCCATTGCCCTACCCTAGATTAGGCTGCCCAAAGCCTCATCCAGCCTGGCCTTAAACACCTCCAGGGATGGGGCACCAACCACCTCCCTGGGCAACCAATTCCAGCGTCTCACCACTCTCATGCTGAAGAACTTCCTCTTCACATCCAATCTGAATCTCCTCACCTCCAGCTTTGCCCCATTCCCCCTAGTCCTGTCACTACCTGATAGCCTAAAAAGTCCCTCCCAAGCTTTTCCGTAGGCCCCCTTCAGATATTGGAAGGCCACAATAAGGTCACCTGGGAGTCTCCTCTTCTCCAAACTGAACAGCCCCAAATCTTTCAGTCTGTCCTCATAGGAGAGGTTCTCCAGCCCTCTGATCATCCTTGTGGTCCTTCTCTGGACATGGTCTGGACACGCTTCAGATTGTCCACATCCCTCTTGTAATAGAGGCCCCAGAACTGGATGCAGTACTCCAGGTGGGGTCTCAGCAGAGCGGAGTAGAGGGAATCACCTCCCCCTTTACTCCAACTTGAATGATATCCTTCATTCCTATATCCTTGAATACTAATGATGTTGGGGCTTAGTTGGTATCCTTATGTTAGGCTTTTTTTCTTTAAACAACTGTTATAGTTTCGAGGCTGGGTGCCTTTAAGAACCAAGAGGTTACAGATCTCCAGAAGTCTAGAGACACTGGAACTGGTTGCCCAGGGAGGTGGTAAAAGCCCTGTTCCTGGATAATTTTAAGGCCAGGCTGGCTGTGGATATGAGCAGCCTGATCTAGTGTGAGTTGTCCCTGCCAATGGCAGGAGTGTTGGAACTAGATGATCCTTGAGGTCCCTTCTAGCCCTGACAATTCTATGATCTACAATATTTCACAGAATCATAAATCATAGATTGGTTTAGGTTGGAAGGGACCTCAAAGATCTTCCAGTTCCAACCCCCTGCCATAGGCAGGGACATAACAAGCAAAAGCCTCCAGATCCCGAAGCAAAGCTGTAGTAATTTTCTGACTGATTTTTAAATTATTTTGACAATTGTCAGCATTTTTCATTTAATTCTTTATTTGAGAAGTGGTCCTGAAAATGAAAACACATTTTTTATATTCCTTGCAGTTTAAGTTACTAAATAAATATATTTAATCCAAGAAGTACAAATTCTAAATAAAATGTCTACCTTGTTTTTATTAATTAGGATGGACTTTCAGAGTTCCTTAATTTCTCTCACGTATTTTTTTTTCTTCTTGTAGAGTGACATAACTAAAAATTAAAAAAATATAATGTTCTCTTTTCAAATTCCTTCTTGCCTGCTCTGACCTAGAGCATTCCATGATTTCATCGGCTGCAACTCCTATGCACTGTACGTGACTGCCTGAATACAGTAATTAAGAGGGGCAGGCTCCTTTCAAATTAAAAGGAATAAGAACTGGGGGTTTTTTGTAACATATTCCCCAAAGCATTTATTAAAAGAGAAAACTATTTCCTTTCTACTGGTACAAATGGTGTGGGCATCTAAAATGGCTGTTGGGTTTTGTGGATTGTAAGATCCTCTCTTCCTCACGTTTTTCACATGAATCTTCTCAGGTTCGTAAATTCCTGCAATTCGCTCCACACCTTTTTGTAAATACTTTATTTCTAAAGTCCTTTAGAGAGTCACTCTTGAACCAGGGCCTAATGAAGTGTGTCTATAAACAAAATACTCTTGAGAACATAGGCACGGTCTTAAAGGTCTTGAAATCAAAGGCATCAGACGTACGCATGCTTTTAGCCTTCTGTGTCATGAATAAAGGCAGTCCTGTGCTATAATGTTCTGTGAACACGACTATGTCAGCTACTTGTGGGGAAAAATTTCATTCCCACCTAACACTCATGCCAGAAAAGCTTCCTGTAGACTCAGCTCCCTGGAGAGAGCTCACTATATGTCACAGAAGGACATGTCACACTTACGCAGAGTGAAAAACTCTCCTGCAAGTCGCTGCTGAACTTCCATGTTGAGAACGTCGGCAGCATGCTCTTAATTTCATTTCACATTTGCTTTTGGTTAAGAAAAAGGCAAACAATGTAATGATGTTGATACTTTGTTACAGAGGTAAAATTTTCTTCTTTCAAAGTTTGATTTTACTTCTGATGGTTTTTTTTTTTCCTTCTCTGTAAGAATAACCCATATGTGTCCTATGAAAATTAATTTGCTTTAAAATAGCATGGCATTTATGAAAAGCATATAATTTTAACAATGACTAGTAATTCTCACAATTCTCAATGCAATTTTCACATGCTAATCAACATCACTATGACAGTAATCACTAACTGTGTGCTACCCTTTCACATATTCCTGTGTAATGTAAATGTGGTTTTTGGTTTCGGTTTTTGAGGGTTTTTTTTTTTTTGATGGAGACTCATCAAGGCCAGGGTTTTGTTTGCAGACAGTCCATTTAAAGCATTGCAAATACTATCACTGCCTAAAAATAAACATCCACTTCAGAATTAAAAATTCTGCACTCAGAATTGGCTTAGTAATAATCTTTTGATAAAAGGAATATTTTATTAATGGAAATTTCATGAAATTAAGACCAAATCCAAATGACTACATTAACTGCTGTATTCTTAATATTACCAAGTGTGGTAGGGTTAAAATTAGCCCCCGAAATAAAATCACCAGGCTAGCTCAGAAGGTTTGGAAGCAAGATAAAGTTATATTTACAGGAAAAACAAAGTCTAAAAGCATATGATACAATGCATATGTACAAAATATATTTCCATATATTTCCAATTATTTACAATTTAGAAGTAACGCAATGATCCTCCTCTGGTCAAAGCCAGAAGGGTCCAACAGCCACCTTCTTCTCTCCCCCAAGAGAGAAAACCAGGTCCCACTTTTATCTACTCAGCCAAGATTAATTCAGCCATGCATGGGGGAAAAGAAGGCAGGAGGCAGAATAGTTTGTGCAGCAGACTTTATACTAATCCAACAAACAAATTAAAAGATAGAAGACTTATCTATTATATTTCTTTTATAACCAATCATAGAATCATAGAATCATAGAATGGTTTAGGTTGGAAGAGACCTCAAAGATCATCTAGTTCCAACCCCCCGCCATAGGCAGGGACACCTCCCACTAGATCAGGTTACTCAAGCCCTCATCCAGCCTGGCCTTGAATAGATCCAGGGAGGGAGCAGCCACAACCTCCCTGGGCAACCTCCATTTAATCCTCTATTTAATTGACTTTTTTCCTATTCAACATCCCTGGAATTTTCCTCTACTGGGGAGGGACTATTCACAAGCTCTTGTAATGACAGGACAAGGGGTAATGGGTTTAAACTGGCAGAGAGGAGATTTAAACTGGACGTTAGGAGGAAGTTCATTCCAGTGAGGGTGGTGAGACACTGGCACAGGTTGCCTAGGGAGGTTGTGGCTGCTCCCTCCCTGGATCTATTCAAGGCCAGGCTGGATGACGCCTCTAGTGACGTGTTCTAGTGGGAGGTGTCCCTGCCTATGGCACAAGGGGGTTGGAATTGGATGATCTTTGATGTCTCTTCCAACCTAAATCATTCTATGATTCTCTGATTCTATAATTTAGAAGTTTAAAACTCTAAACTACCACACCAAGTAAGAGTCATTCTTATCCAAGGAGCTCTTCACAAGCTCCACCTGTCCTAACTCCTCCAGTAAGCAACACTTTTGTAAACCAGCATCTTGATTTTCCTAATTAGATGGTTAGCGACTGGTCTGTCTATGAGCAGTTTTATCCCATTTTGCTCTCTATAGCTTCCTGTCGTCAGTCATAGACTAGAATGCAAACAGACAGTATTGTGTGGGGTTTTCATAGCACACCCAGACATACACATACACATACACATACACATACACATATTTTGCTGGTTTGAACTAATTGGAGAAATTAGACTATTGGCTCAGAGAGGAAAACACAGGATGTCACTTCACCCAGACATTTACTGAGAAAGAAAAAAAAAATTGTTTTAAAAGTGTAACCCAAACATAGATAAGGCAGACAGTTTCAGACCTCTCTGGGCTGTGGCTGCTTCTCTTGCATGATTCCTTTGTTTCTCTGCCTTGGTAGCTAATTTTCAGTAATACTACTAACTACTTTCCTACTATTAACCCCCCTGGCCAATCTGCCTCAGCTTATCTGCAGCATCAACAGGTGGTGAGATAAGATTGGGGAAGGGGGGAAAAGTGGTAGGGGTGGTTGCTTACCCCTCTTGGGGATTTTGGTCTGTGTGAGGGGTGTGGTGTTTCCGTATTACCTTTTCATTGTATATATTTGTAAATATCTGTTATACCTTGTAAAGATCTGCTTGTATATTGTGCAAAGCTGTAAATGTAAAGCTTAATTTATCGACTTCCAGTGTTCTGACTCCTAGCCGGGGTTTATATCAAAAGGTGAGGGGGCAGGTAACTGCTTAAACCACCACACATATATATGTAATTATATATATATATATATGTAATTACATATATGTGTGTGTGTGTATACACATACATTATATATATGTACAGATATATATCTCAACATAACAGAATCTGCCCTAGTGAGGCCCTACCTGGAATATTGTATCAAGTTTTGGGCTCCAGCTTCAAGAAGGAAAGGGAATTACTCGAGGGAGTCCAACACAAGGCTACAAGGATGATTAAGGAACCAGAACACTGCCTGATTAGGAGAGGCTGAGAGACCCAGGGCTTTCAGGTCTGGTTAAGAGAAGATTTAGATGGAATCTTTATTAGATGTTTATAAATAAATGAGGAGTAGGTGTCAAGAGGAAGGGGACAGACTCTTCTCAGTTGCACCCCGTGACTAGAGGTAATGGACAAGGATTAAGGGTATAAACTACAGCAGAGGAAGTTACACCTCAACATGATGAAGAACTTTATTGTAAGGGTGACAGAGCACTGGAACAGGCTGCCCAAAGAGGTTGTGGAGACTCTTTCTCTGGAGACTTTCAAGGCCCATCTGGATGTGTTACTCTGTGACCTGAGATAGATTGCATGGCCCTGCTTTGGCAGGGGGGTTGGACTCAACGACCTCTTTGGGTCCCTTCCAACCCCTGACATCCTGTGAGCCTGTGATCTTTGACACAGAGACAGTCTCTTCCCAGATAATTGCTACAGACTCTTGGAGTCACAGTAAGTGATGTAGCTTAAGCCACCTATGACCTTCTGCAAAGGCAGGCCAGGCCAAATGTTCTAGCCATTAACAACCTGCACTAGATTATGGTGCTTCTCTGGCAGAGGGGTTTGACTCGATGATCTCTGGCAGTACCTTCCAGCCTCTAACATCCTGTGATGCTGTGAACATTTATTGTGAAATAAAAGATGTAATGTTCTATGCATATAACAATCTTCAAATAGGAAAAAAAAAAGATATTAAGACTCTTCAAGACCAAAATTGCTGTAGAATTTTGCCCCAGTTTTGGAGTAAGTCTGGAATAAATTTTCTCTTCTATATGTGCATTCATGTTCTTGTAGTACCTGTGACTTAGTATGGTAGATGTAATTTTACATGCATGGCCAGCTGTCAGCTGAATTGCAGACAGTAGATATTTAATTCTGTTAAATCAACGCAGAAGAACTGAACTAGCAAGACACTCACAGGATCACAGGATGGGTTGGAAGGGACCCAAAGAGATCATCAAGTCCAACCGCCCTGCCAGGGCAGGACCATACAATCTAGCACAGATCACACAGGAACACATCCAGACAGTCCTTGAAAGTCTCCAGAGAAGGAGGCGCCACAACCTCTCTGGGGAGCCTGTTCCAAAGTTCTGTGACCTTACAGTAAAGAAGCTCCCTCTTGTGCTAAGGTGGAACCTTCTGTGCTACAACTTACACCCATTGCTCCTTGTCCTATCACAGGGAGCAAGTGAGCAGAGCTTGTTCCCCCACCCCTGACCTGCACTCAGATGTTTGTAAACATTTATTAAATTCCCTCTCAGTCTTCTCTTTTCCAGACTAAAAAGTCCCAGGTCCCAAGTCCCTCAACCTCTCCTCATAAAGCATGCACTCAAGCACCACAGGTCCTGAAGAAAAAAAGGCAGATAGGTTCCGAGAATCCCTCACAGTCTAAATAAAGGCAACAGAAGATTGATCTTTGAGGTCCCTTCCAAATTAAACCATTCTATGATTCTATTTCAAGCCCGGGTTTGGCTTGGGGAATTGTCTGTAGATCAAAACAATCTCTGGATAGTTTTCATAGAACAGTATTTATTTTCCCAGAAATTTCCTAAAATTCAGATATCTGTATAAAATGATGGATTAACAAATGAAGAGACAGGAACAGAATTTTTTTATCCAAAGGATATCAGCCTGAAAGATGTATTTGCTTGCATGTCATTGAGCAAGCCAATAAGATTTGCTTCAGCAAATTCCTTTATTTTCATTTCTATACATTTGCATTGCAAACTTCTGTGTATCAATATATTTCACCCCTTCTCTTATATATTCTGAAATGTTGACACTGCAAACCAAAAGCAAAAAACCCCAGAATCTCAATCTCTCTTGCACAGACTAACCACAGATTTAAGCAGTCAAACGTCTTACAAATCTTCAGCAAGAACAAGTCAAACAGCTTTTATAAGATGATATTTCAACCCTCTTCTTGATCCTCCTGTTGCTACTATATATCCTGAAGAACTCTGTAACATGGCCTGTACAAGGTGCACCATAATAGTCTGTTCCCTGTTTTGTTTTTGCTTCAGGGCTTTTTTTTTTTTTTTGGCTTTTTTTTTGAGTAAATCTTGATAGCTTCTGTTTTAAGCAGCTTTTCTGCAGTGATAGGGTGCCCTGGTGGTGCCCAGAAGATTTTCTTTGTCAGCAGCTGAAAGATATAATAGTAACCTGCTCAGCATCTGCTTGCTCAGTGATTTGAGCTGTATAGTAACCATCCTGAAATTGTCCTGGCTGGTTGCAGCCCAATAGCACTGCTTGCAATTGCTGTTGTTACTACTGCCATTATTACTATGGGGTGAAGTTCACTGCAATGCAGAGGACAGCACAAGGTCAATTTGTTTATGAAATCCTGGATCACCCTTTCCTGACACGTAAGGGAAACTTAAATTGTTCACAGCTCTTGTGCTTTCTCCTTACACAGAATTGGATGTAGCCTGTGCTTGGAATTTTCTACCATTTTGAATCTGCAAAATAACTGCTACATCTTGTAGCTGTTTTTTATTTGTTTGGAGGTTTTGGGGGTTTTTTTTGTTGCTGTTTTGTTTTTGCAGCTGTTCTTTGATTTGGGGTTTTGTTTCGGCTTTGTTTGGGGGTGCTGTTTTGTTTTTGTTTTTTGGTTGTTTTTTTTTAATATAAAAAGCCCACAAAGTAATGACAAACAAAAATAGCAAAATATGTTGGAGAATGCTCTTTACAGCTCCCTGAGGTGTGAAGTTTAAAGGGAGGTCCCAATCTCTTCTTCCTGGAACCCAGTGACAGGACATGTGGGAATGGCTCAGGGCTGCTCCAGAGGAGATTTCGACTGGACACTAAGAAACATTTCTATGCCAAGAGGGTGGTCAAATGCTGCAGCAGTCTTCCTAGATAAGTCACTGATGCCCCAAAGATAATGCTCTTAACAGCCAGCCCTGAACTGGTGAGGCAGTTGACTAAATAATCATTGTAGTTCCCTTCCAAAAGAAATAGTCTAGTCCTATTCTATTCTATTCCATTCTGTTCTATTCTATTTATTCTATTCCATTGCATTGCATTGCATTGCATTGCATTGCATTGCATTCCATTCCATTCCATTCCATTCCATTCCATTCCATTCCATTCCATCCTATCCTATCCTACCCTACCCTATCCTATCCTATCCTATCCTATCCTATCCTATCCTATCCTATCCTATCCTATCCTATCCTATCCTATCCTATCCTATCCTATCCTATCCTATCCTATCCTATCCTGTTTTCCATTCTGACTGACACTGAAAATAGAACTAGGAGAAATAAAGCTTGCAAGAAAGCTAAGAAAGCAAGAAACATCCTAGAAATTCTAAACAAATTCAACCCCAATCTCATTGAAACCACAGCTTGAAAACGCTAATGTTTCTAAGCAAGAAATAATAGTCAATACAAACTCTAGACACTTCTTGACAAATCACAGGTTACAGGAAGAATAAAGAGAACAAACCCGACAATTCTTAAGCCAAATCAACCAAAGCAACCAACAAAGCAAACCAAGAAATTGAAAGCAAGCAAGCAATCCACCAAAAACCTAAAGCCAAACCAAATCCAACCAAACAAAACTTAAAAAAAAAAAAAGGACTGCAAGGAAATTTAGATTTTATTTTTTTTTAATTAATACTGGGCTGAAAGACCTCAGAGAAATATAAATAACTCAGGATCAGCAAATAGAAAAGTAGTGTTCTTTTACATTATACCATTGACAAATGTTAACCCAGCCTCTCTCCTCCATTTTATCCAATATTTTTCTATGAGGTGTGCTATTTAAAATGATGTTTCTGTATTAAGTGAATGTACAGTTTATTCTGTGCATCTGTCTTGTTTTTCAGACAAGTAATACCTTACACATGCACAGTATTTATGGGTTAATGGTGCTATGTTTCAATTAATTTACATTAGAAGATATATTTTGTTGTTGTTTCCATTTGTTTTCTTTCCTGAAGAAATCATAGAATCAGTCAGGGTTGGAAGGGACCACAAGGATCATCTAGTTCCAACCCCCCTGCCATGCCCAGGGACACCCTACCCTAGATTAGTCTGTTCACAGCCTCATTCAGCCTGGCCTTAACTCCAGGGATGTGGCCCCAGTCACCCCCCTGGGCAACCCATTCCAGGCTCACCACTCTCATTGTGAAGAACTTCCTCCTTATGTCCAATCTGAATCTTAGAGGTACTATGGCACTGAACTGATATGAAAACAAATGTGTGGACATCTTCTGTATTTTTCAGCATCCACATTTATTTAGTGTTTTCTGCATGAACAAAACAAGTCAGCTTGCATTGCTAGAGTTGCATCTATTTTCTTTATGTTTCCTGTGCTCACCTTTGGTTAAGAGAAGTGAATTGGGCAATATGCCCAGTAACAGACTTTGCATCGTTTCAGTTGCATTTTAACTCTATTCACTGCTTACAAAAATAAACATCAGGCTGCACAGATTTTTCAGAAAAATCTTATTTGCTATTTCTCTGCTGTTGCTTTGGTTGGTTGGTTTCGTTTTTTCCAGATTTTAGTACTTGCTTGTAAGATCAGAAATTGTCTATTCTGCTGTGCTGGAGGATAAGTGCAGTGAAATTTGGAAGATGAAGTTAATTCTGTAATCATTCCAGTTGGCAAATGACTCAGAAGGCACAATCTGACAGTTTTAAATACAAGTCCAGAATATGTCACTTTGCTCTGCTCTGGTAAGACCTCACCTGGAGAGCTGCATCCAGTTCTGGAGCCCTCATTATAAGGAAGGGCATGGACCTGATGGACTGGGTACAGAAGAGGGCCACAGAAATGATCAGAAGGTTGGAGTACCTCTACTATGAGGACAGGATGAGTGAGCTGGGAGTGTTCAGCCTGGAGAGGAGTAGGCTCCAGGGGGACCTAATAGCAGCCTTCCAGTACCTGAAGGGGGCCTACAGGAAGGATGGAGAGAAGCTGTTCACAAATGCCTGCAGTGACAGGATGAAAGAGAATGGGTTCAAGCTTGAGAAGAGCGGATTTATATTGGATGTTAGGAACAAGTTCTTTACTATGAGGGTGGTGGAACACTGGAACAGGTTGCCTGGGGAGGTGTTTGGGGCCCCATCCCGGAAGATATTCACGCTGAGGCTTGATGGGTCCCTGGGTGACCTGCTCTAGCAGGGATGTTCCTGCTGACTGCAGGAAGGGCAGATTAGATGACCTCTAGAGGTCCCTTCCAGCCTGGACCATTCTACGATTCTACGATTCTATGATTCTATGATTCTATGTATATATTGCATCCTGAGTGCCTTGAACTTCATCCTGAATTAAGCATATTTTGTTATTGCTTTGAATCATGTGATAATATTTTAAGATTATTTTGTTTCAATGTACACCCCTTTTTTTTTTTTTTTTGGTGTAAATTCTGATTTTCTGGGTGAAACCAGCACAGCATCAGCTATTCAGATGTATATGTAAAGTGGCAATCTTACCTTTCACATTTCTGATCCTTTGCATAGTTTTACATTCTCCATTCTGCTATTATTACTGGAAAAAATAATAAATTATGTATTCATGAGATTGAGCTATGTTAAGCATGCCTGGTAGAGAAGAATAGAAACATTTTGTTAAATGTCAGAGTATACTCTCCATGTTCAATATGCAGGTATTATAACAAAGGGAATTTATTCCTATCTGTCTCATGTGTAAGACATGCTTTTGGGTAGTGATTTCATTATGACCTTTCTGCTCTGAATTTGTAAGCGAGCCAGATTTGCACCATCACACAGTTACGATATCTCACAAAGTTTATTTTTGTGAATGCTGGAAAACACCTCACAAACAGGTATTTTAAATATTAAGTGTCAAATCTAGCAATATACTGTGAGAAGTTGCTATATTTTACAAGATAACTGTACTTGTGTCTCTTCTTTCAATCCCTCAGGGTTATTTGATGGAAGTGGGCTGGTGCTTTTCACTGGTTAATAATTACTTTCTCTCCCTTCAGGTGGAGCAGAAGTAGACTTGTTTAAGTGCACAGATATGGGCTTTTTTTTTTTTTTTTTACAGGTATAATGTACACATAAGGGTGAGCTCAGTGAAATATTCAATGTAGAGAAGCTGTCCAAAAGAACATTCCTTTTTTAAAAGACTGTTACTTTCTAAACACTGAAAGTACAGAAACCCCATCCTCCCCTGTAAGCCTGCCGGGTCTTTATGGAGTTTCTCATATATATGTTTCATGCATGCCTCATTTTAGATAGATAGGGCCACGAGGATGCTGAGAGGGCTGGAGCACCTCTGCTGTGATGACAGACTGATAGAGTTGGGGCTGTTCAGTTTGGAGAAGAGGAGGCTCCCAGGTGACCTTCTTGTGGCCTACCAGTATCTGAAGGGGGCCTAGAAAAAAGCTGGGGAGGAACTTTTTAGGCTATCAGGTAGTGACAGGACTAGGGGGAATGGAGCAAAGATGGAGATGGGGAGATTCAGACCGGATGTGAGGTGGAAGTTGTTCAGCGTGAGAGTGGTGAGAGCCTGGAATGGATTGCCCAGGGAGGTGGTTGAAGCCACCCTGGAGGTGTTTAAGTCCAGGCTGGATGAGGCTGTGGGCAGCCTAATCTAGGGTAGGATGTCTCTGGGCATGGCAGGGGGATTTGAACTAGATGATTCTTGTGGTCCCTTCCAACCCTGACTGATTCTATGATTTTATGTTTATAGGGTATCAGGTCAGAGCTAGTTAAGGAATGAGTCACCATGAAATTTCTGCATTTGAAGAGTTTTAAGAAGAGATTAAGCAACTATTTGCCATTGTCTGTACATCAATATTTCTTGTTTCAGCTACATAGTTGAGGAACTAAAAGTTTATTAAACTGGGAGACCTTTTGGGGAGAGATTATTCTGAACTTGTTCTTGCAAATAGAACAGTTTAAAGCAGTTTGCAAGTGGTTGATTACACGTGTGGGTTGTTGGCAGTTCCAGATCTCAAAAACATGAAAGAGGAACCAAGAATCAAATTTTGATGACATCTGTGTCATTCAGACTAAAGGCAGACTTCAAAGGCAGACAAAAGAGGAAGGTCTCTGTAGGGCACATTTCAGTATTGGAAGGACTTCTGTCTTTATAACAGCCTTACTACAGTATTTACCACAGAAATATTAGGCCCTGGAAAACAGACCAGCTAGCCTGGGATATCAAATCATCATGATACGATTCTCAAACCAGCAGAAAATACAGAGTGAAAAGGATAATATTTTTAATGGTAACCCTCATCTCTTTTTTACAGGTAACAGTTCTGGATGACTCTGTGGCTCCTTTAACACACTTTCTTAAGCCATCTAAGAAAATCTTGATAAAGATTTAATTTTCCAGTTTCTTCATATACATCATGTTGAGAGACACTGATAGAAGACATCAGTCTCCAGAATGGAAAAGCAATCAAGTACATTTTTGGCAGCTAACAAGTGTCTAAAGCATGAACAAGGAAAGGAAGCAGGGAACAGCTGGTTCCTCCTCTGAAGTTTCTAGAGTATGGAACTCTATGTTTGTCAGTGAGCTGGAGATTGTGGCCCAAGGCAAATCACTGCTTCTATCTGATCATTACCATATCCCTGACTTAGGCTTCAAACGTTACATTCACAGGGTATGAACAGCGCTATTGGCCTTGATGTATACCTATAAAGTTTTAACTGTGCATTTAAACTACTAAATTATGAGCTGCAAAGCATTAAGCAGTGTCATCTCAGCTCCCAGTGCCAACTTCTATGAAAATCTAAGAGACAACATTTTTTTTTCCCCAAGCAATTAAATTTATTTGTAATTGAAAACCAATTCTGAACCATTTCTTCAATGCAATGAGGTGCAGTGCTTGAGACTATAAATGAGCAATAACCGTATCACAGCCAATGAATTATAGATGGCAATAATTGGCTGCTAAGTATTTAAACAAATTGCTACAAGGAGACACAAACACAGAAAAATGTAAGTTTTATTCATACAATATTGCTTATTCAGGTAACACTTGAGGGCTGAGAAACTATGCAGACAGGAATTAGAAATGTGGACTCTGGTTAACTTCTATATTGGCTAAAATAAGTGAGTTGGTTTAAAAAAATAAATAAATTTGTGAATGTATTTAAAAACATAGAAAAATAAATTCCTTTAGGAGAAGAGGCTGAGGGACTTGAGGCTTTTTAGTCTGGAAAAGAGAAGACTGAGAAGGGATTTAATCAATGTTTATAAATATCTGCGGGCTGGTCAGTGGTGGGAGGACAGGCTCTGCTCACTTGCTCCCTGTGACAGGGCAAGGAGCAATGGGTGTAAGTTGCAGCACAAGAAGTTCCACCTCAATGTAAGGGGAAACTTCTTTACTGTAAGGGACCCAGAACATTGGAACAAGCTGCCCAGAGAGGTTGTGGATTCTCCTTCTCTGGAGACTTTCAAGGTCTGTCTGGATGTGTTCCTCTGTGATCTGAGCTAGATTGGGTGGTCCTGCCCTGGTAGGTGGATTTGACTCGATGATTTCTTTGTGTCCCTTCCAACCCCTAACATCCTGTGATCCTGTAATCCTAATGTGCACAGTCATGATCAGCACACTTACCTTTTAAATAGCTCTCTTTTTTCACAGCGAAAACTCCAGTGAAACCAACAGCTTAACACAGTCAATGCACATACATGTGTGTGAGAGAAGGTGAGAAGTCAGTGTATTTTGCTCAGAAGTTTGGTGTTTTTTTTTTTTTTTTAACAAAATGAAGAGTAATATACACTTCTTGTACCTTACTGGTGCTATTTGTGTTATAAATCACAGATAAGTGCTGTGACCCTTGCTGCCAAAAAAGTTTTCCTGTAGATTTCATTGAAAAGTTTATGCCACCTTCACTGACCTAGTCAGAAAGGGCACAATAAATTGATGTGGCTAGACTCGAGGGTGATAGATTCTTAAGTATGCTTAGGTATACATGCATTACATCCTGTCAGATTTTCCTTGACTATGTAGTTAAGGAATCTGAATTTACTACACAAAGTAGATTTATATTAATGGAAGGCTTCCTGCTCATGCCCTGGCTGGTCCCTCCTCAAGGGGCATTGTAGCACTCGTAGACAAAATACAAGACACTTAGTTACTGAGAAATTCTCCTTCCAAATTTACTTCTTCAGATTGCATTTACGTGTCAAGGCAAATAATATATTGTCACATCACAAGATCACAGGATGTCAGGGGTTGGAAAGGACCCAAAGAGATCATCGAATCCAACCCCCCTGACAGAGCAGGACCATATGATCTAGCTCAGGTCACAGAGGAACACATCCAGACAGGCCTTGAAAGTCTTCAGAGAAAGAGACCTCACAACCTCTCTGAGGAGCCTGTTCCGGTGCTCTGTGACCCTTACAGTAAAGAAGTTCCCCTTTCTGCTTTCCATTGAGCTGGAACCTCTTGTGCTGCAATTTAAATCCACTTGTAAAATACTTTTTTTTTTTTTTTGGTGATAAATGTCTTTCTTGTTTACTCAAATGCAATCAGCTATTCCGAGACAGCAAGAAAGATCATCTGGACATAAGAGCCTGCTTTAGAGCTTATTCATGGAATACCCAGTAAGTCCCAGTAGACAGAGAATGTAGTTGAACACATTGGAACAGAATTTTCATCCCACCAGAAGAAATCCACCCGTTATATGTTACATAGATTCAATCCATTAAATCCCAGTTGGCTCTTTAATGTGTGAGGTAACAATTGAAATTAAAGAGAACCATTTTTTCCTTCCTTAACACAAGCAAACAAACAAAAAAACCCAAACCAATCNGAAAAAAAAAAAAAAAAAAAAAAAAAAAGGCATTTTCTTTTTGTTTAACCCTCTTTATTCAGTGAAAAATTTCTCCCTTTAGGACCAGGTTATAATGATCTCCATATTTGGTTGAAGATTTAGGTAATGAGAGAGAGAGACTAGTATCATACAGAGACAATTGGTTTTAGTCAGATTTCACAACACAAGTGCATTGCTTTCATGCTATGTAGCCTGCCTGCTTCATCTTTATGTAGCTATTGCTTTAAATCTTTGCAGTTTCTGAAAGCCATTTAGATAAGACCTTTTCCTTTGCTGCATCACTACAGCAGCCATAAATGGCGGAGGCTGAAGTGGAATCTCAAAGCGAGCTTAAATGTGACGGATTAGCGGAAAGTAGCTTCTAGGTAGCAACCTTCATCTACATTTTGGCTTGCTGCAGGAGGGATCTGTAGATCATTCAGACATTTATCTTAGTTGTTTCAGTAACCTTCAGTTGAAATGAAGTTTAAATTAGATTATTGTAGAGTTTTGCCACAGCTGATTCACTGATAAATTTAATATTTACAGTCTGTGAGCATGGTCCTGTAAGCATTTTGTCCTGGCTTAGACTCTTTATGTAAGTATTCTTAAATACTTCCAAGATTATCATTATTATTATTATCATTATTATTATTGTTGTTGTTGTTGCTGTCATTATATTTTATTCTTAACAATAGTAATAACAACAATAATAACATTATTATTAAAAATAATAGCCATAGAAGTTCTTGCAAGAAATGAGTCTTCTGAATATAATAACAAGATGTTTTCTAGAAACAGCATGCCTACAAGTTTTTAGCTACCCTCTTATTTACTCCCGTAGCAAGAGTTTTTAAAGTTGTTTGTTGTTCAGGGAAAAGAGATTTAATATATTTACAAATAGATTAAAAACAAACAAGCAAAAAAAAAAATCGTGTCACCCCTAGGTGAGTTTGCAATGCTTCAAAGTAAAAATCTTTCTTCTCTCAAAGACCTTCCCATCTTGTGAGAAAGGCATGCTCAGAGGTCAATAAATATCTTCATAATGAAACCAATGGCCTTTTTAATGGAAAGAAGAAGATTGATTCAAACACTGAAGTTCCTTAAGCTTGTTCATTGACTGAAGTTTATATTGCATAGATTGAGTATCTCACCTGACCTTAGTTAAGCAGCAGAGTACAAAGAGGGAGGTGATTTTCAGCACCAGAAGCCTAGACCAGAAAACCTGAAAGTAATTTTGCATTCCCAGCCTATGCATCATTTGAGTTACACGCTGGGGTGACAAAGTGACCTCAATTCTTCCTCCTTTTTCTACTTCCATCCTAATTTCAATGAAAAAGAAATCAAGATGAATATTCCTAACAGAAGGCAATCCATGCTTTAGCGCTACTTACTCTGGGCATCGTGAAGACCAGGTCAATATGAGCGCTCCTCTATGCCACAGACAAATGTGCAAGTGTATTGCTGCATAGAAGATTGTGTTTCTCCATATTTGGAAAGCAGCATTTCACATTCAGATATACCAGTGAGAAGTAATGAAGTCCCCTGTGGTAAATGTCAATCAATACCTATTCCAAGGTTAAAGTACGACTAGCAGTTCTGTGATAGGAATCCAAAGCACAAAATCAATTCACTTCCATTTTTAGTGTCTTCTTAAGGATGTTTATGAGCCACAGTGAAACTTGCTGTAAACTTAACCGTGTGGTGGTATAAAACCTTATTCTGTAGTCCATGTGTGTGTGTTTGTGTGTGCATGTACATGCCCATGTAGAAATGAAAGTGTGGCACGTGGGTTTAGTAGACTTCTAAGCTTTTATTTCGTCACTGGCTAATTTCTTGCAAACAGTTACTGAGATATTAGTACTAATTACCAAGTGTGCAGCACTTCACACTTCAGCTATGTGTCTTCTGTGTTGTATCTTATAGTTCACCTGAAATATAATCGAATGTGAAGATGGCTGATGAGAAAATCAAATTAGGTCATTCAAGCTCGTTGTAACTTTAATGGAGAAGCAGCATGGGTCTAGGACTCTAGTATCATATATGATGTTGCAGAGGCACCCACAAAACAGACAGCAATGATCACCAAGAATTAGGGACTTATTGTAACTGAAGTTACTCAGCACTCCTTCTGACACAGTTAAAGTATAAGCTTGGATGGCTGTCAGAAATGTACCACTGAACAACAAATGAAGTTTTACCCTTAAGCTTCAACCCAAAGCTTTAAGGAGTATTCTTTCTAGAAAGAGGAACCAAAATGTGTGCACAGGGGAAAGGAGAAACTTCACACTCAAGGGCACCCAAAGAATACACTCACCAAACAGGGGGGTGAAGGCTCACTAGATCCACAGAAATCACAGAATCACAGAATGCCAGGAGCTGGAAGGGACCTTCAAAGATCATCTTGTCCAACTCCCCTGCCAGAGCAGGATCAACTAGACCAGATCACACAGGAACACCTCCAGGCATCTCTTGAATTATCTCGAGAGAGAGAGACACCATGGCCCACCCTGGGCAGCCTGTCCCAGTGTTCTGTCACCCTCACATGGAAAAAATTCCTCCTCATGTTTAAATGAAACTTCCTACACCTCAACTTCCACCCATTGCCTCTTGTCCTGTCATTTGGCATCACCCAGCAGTGTCTGGCTCCATCCTCTTGGCATTCACCATTTACATATTTATAAACACTGATGAGGTCACCTCTCAGTCTCCTTTTCTCCAAGCTGTGGAGCCCCAGATCCCTCATTCTCTACTGGTAAGAGGGATGTTCCTTTCCCTTAATCATCTTGGTGGCTCTGTGCTGGACTCTGTCAAGCAATTGTATGTCCTTAGATGGTATCCTATTCTAAGGAGATTGTATCCTATTCTAAGGGGATCCAACTACAAGGTCACTTGCTGCCTGGAGACCAACTCAAAAGTCTCTGTAGCAGGACCTAGTGCTAACTTGTAGTTATGTCTAATAGTTGGGGGGCCAAGCCCACAAAACCACTGAAAAGCAGAGTGAGAACTTCTGGGCCCAGAGACACCAAGTCATAGAATCATAGAATGATTGAGGTTGGAAGAGACCTCAAAGATCATCCAGTTCCAACCCCCCTGTGCCATAGACAAGGACACCTCCCACTAGATCAGGTCGCTCAAGACCTCATCCAGCCTGGCCTTGAACACATCCAGGGAGGGAGAAGACACAACCTCCCTGGGCAACCTGTGCCAGTGTCCCACCACCCTCACTGTGAAGAACTTTTTCCTAACATCCTGTTTAAATCTCCCCTCTGCCAGTTTGAACTCATTACCCCTCGGCCTGTTATTACAAGACCTTGTGAACAGTCCCTCCCCAGCCTTCCTGTAGGCTCCCTTCAGATACTGGTAGGCCACTATAAGGTCTCCTGGAAGCTTTCTCTTCTCCAGGCTGAAAAGCCCCAACTCTCTCAGCCTGTCCTCATAGCAGAGGTGCTGCAGCCCTCTGATCATTTTCGTGGCCCTCCTGATCATTTTCATGGCAAAGCTGAGCGTTATCAGTTTCTAATAAGCTTCAGTCCTTTTCAGATGTCTGTAAGACCTTTGTGAGGGCAGTTGCATCTGCCACACACAAACACACACACACATATGTGTGTATATATCCATGCATATGGAGAAATCCAGTTTTGTTTCATTCTTTCTACTGCTAGATAGTTCCTCTCCTGGATATATGTGTACACCTACTTAGAGAGAACTCATGGATCGTTGCTGGAATTTTGATTAATTAAATATGAATTATGGGAATTTCTTTCAGAAGACTACTTTGAAATGAACAAGTGTCAGGACCTCAGATGAAATGTGCTCGTGTTCATGCTAGGTGACAATTTGTCAAATTACTGTACAAAGGATGGAGGAAATCTAAATTCTAATGGCAGAAAAATACAGCTCTGCTGCAGTGGTAAGTGAATACATCTGTAACTGCCCTTGCTCAGCAGAATCTCACTACTTCAGAGGGAATAAGCAGGGTCAAATTCTATCCTAGCCCCACTAGTATAGTCTAACCATCTCAGAATATACTTGAAGTCACTGTTAAGTGAGCAGTTTCCCTTAATACTGCATGCTTACTGCAAGGCTACATACAATATCGCAATGCCCTAGGGCACTTTTATAGGTCAGACAGTCCTGAGAGGTGCTCTAGGAGTCACACTGAGATTGCCACAGATAATCCCTAGAAACTCTCTCTTTGGATAGTAATCAATGGCAGAAAGAAACAATTAGAATCATAGAATCACAGAATCAGTCAGGGCTGGAAGGGACCACAAGGATCACCCAGTTCCATGGGCAGGGACACCCTACCCTAGATCAGGCTGGCCAGAGCCTCATCCAGCCTGGCCTTAAACACCTCCAGGGATGTGGCCCCACATTATACATACAGATTTTAATTCTTTGCTTTACCAAGCGAAGCCACAATTATTTTCAAGGTCACCCTGTGTGTTTATTTCCCTTGAAATGGCCATAAATTTGCTGAATGCACCCGTATGAGCTAACGGTAGATAACAAATGGACTCTCTGAGGTAATCTAAGATTGTGCACTCAGTTTCTAATTCTGTATCTTGACTTTTCAAATTACTTTACTCTCTGCGGCAATGATGAGACTGCGAGAAAGCATCCAGACAAGCCACAAATTTAACACACACACACACACACATACACACACATATATACACATACACAGAGCAGTAAGCATATAGACATATAAAGAAAACCTACAGTTAAAAAAAAAAAATCCAGTGAGAAGAATGTGTGTTTACTGGATTGATAATTAGGCAAATTATGGCTCAGCAGTAATCTAAGTAAGAAATTTAGGGCCCACTGGGAACAGCTCTGAGGAAGTCAGAAACCACTTAGAAACAAACAAACAAACAAACAAACAAACCAAGAGCAACAAAAAAAAAACAAACATCCCACAACCAAAACAACATCCAAACACAATAATTTCATTTTCTTTCCAGGATGCTTCATCACCCTGTAAGGTAAGGATGAATGGGAACTCACTTTTTCATTTAAACACTTCCTTTCACCTGAGATAGTCCAAAGTCTTCAGTATCAGCCCTTGCACCCTGCATTGCACAGTGAGTGTTATTCTTCCTCTTCCAAACAGGTACAGGTAGAGACATGGAGAATGCAATTGAGATTTAATTGAGAGTTTAAGATCATTAACCCAGGTTGTGGCAAAAAAAAGTGAACAATATCCAAGGACTCTGATTTCTTTGAATCAGCAGGTCAACGGAGGTGATTCTACCCCTCTACTCCGCTCTGGTGGGAACCCACCTGGAGTACTGCATCCAGTTCTGGATCCCTTATTACCAAAGGGATGTGGACATGCTGGAGCGTGTCCAGAGAAGGTCCATGAAGATGCTCAGAGGGCTGCAGCACCTCTGCTGTGAGGACAGACTGAAAGAGTTGGGGCTGTTCAGTTTGGAGAAGAGGAGGCTCCGAAGTGACCTTATTGTGGCCTTCCAGGATCTGAAGGGGTTCCTACAAAAAAGCTGGGGAGGGACATTTTTTAGGCTGTCGGGTAGTGACAGGACTAGGGGGAATGGAACAAAGCTGGCAGTGGGGACAGTCAGACTCAATATGAGGAGGTTGTTCAGCATGAGAGTGGTGAGAGCCTGGAATGGGTTGCCCAGGGAGCTGGATGGGGCCACTTCCCTGGAGGTGTTTGCAGCCAGGCTGGCAGAGGCTGTGGGCAGCCTGATCTAGGGTAGGGTGTCCCTGGGCATGGCATGGGGGTTTGGAACTAGATGATCCTTGTGGTCCCTTCCAACCCTGACTGATTCTATGATTCTATGATTCAATCACAAAATATCTTCCTGTGTAGACCTCAACCCTCTTGATATTTCTTTTTTTTTTTTTTTGTTTTGAGCATGCCTTATACATAGTTACCAGAATTTGATTATCACTTTGAAACTTTTTTTCCCTTTCTTAATGTGTCTTTTCATTTAAATAACAATACAGGAAATTCTACAATGATCTCTGCTATTTCAGTTGAAATTTATGAAAAAAAAGATAAAAGCTCTGGAACTCAAAATGGTAATGCAAGTGAACGAACAAAATGTGTTACAGTTTGTATTTCTTACCTGTGGAAAAGGTTTTCTTATACATATTTTGTTTTCAGGATCAAACCCCTGATATGAAAGGGCAAAACTCTCAGAATCTATTTGATCTTGCAGTGAAATGTCAGTTGCCTCAATCCTTGTTTAGAGCTAGTCTCCAGGAGAGTGCAGCTCTGTGCTGTGTCAGGAAGCATCCCCAAATAGCTAAAGAGCTGGATATATTTTTAGTGTACTTTGAAGGCTGTAACAACTGCCACTGCTGGTGAATGAAGCACACTAGAAAATCAGCACTGAGCTATATGCTGAATGAAGACTCAGTTTTAATTTGTACATTTTTTGTTGGCAGCTACCCCTGACAGTATTGACTTCTAACATCATTATTGGCTATCTCAAACTGATATATTGGCAATGGCTGATACTCTGCAGCAGCTTGATAGGCAATTATTATGGTGCCCACATCAATGTGCTCTGCACTGTGCAATGTTTCTGTAGCTTTTGGAGGCAGAGGGGATGTGGACATGCTGGAGCGTGTCCAGAGAAGGGCCACAAGGATGATCAGAGGGCTGCAGCACCTCTCCTGTGAGGACAGACTGAAAGAGTTGGGGCTATTCAGTTTGGAGAAGAGGAGGCTCCCAAGTCTTCTTGTGGCTTTCCAGTATCTGAAGGGGGACTACAAGAAACCTGGGGAGGGACATTTTAGGTTATCAGGTAGTGCCAGGACTAGGGGGAATGGAGCAAAGCTGGAGGTGGGGAGATTCAAACTGGACATGAGGTGGAAGTTGTTCAGTATGAGAGTGGTAAGAGCCTGGAATGGGTTGCCCAGGGAGGCAGTTGAGGCCACTCTGGAGGTGTTGAAGTCCAGGCTGGATAAGGCTTTGTCCAGCCTGATCTAGGGTAGGGTGTCCCTGGGCATGGCAGGGGGCTTGGAACTAGATGATCCTTGTGGTCGCTTCCAACCCTGACTGATTCTATGATTGTTAGTCACAAAGATAGAATTATCCAGCAAAAGGAAATATCAAGTACATGTATTAAATACATAATTCTTAAGCAATTGCAGCACTTCAAACTAAATAATAAAATGAAAGCAAATCACTTGTGACTTTCCACACTATGCATATTTGCCAGGCAGCTGAAAAGCACCTGTTAATGTTCAGGACTTTTACTTTAAATGACTGGTACCGAGTTGCTGTGATTTAAATTTCTTGGACTATTAGTTTATGGTATATTTCTTTTTCAATGACAGCTACCTAGCTAAAATTTATTCTCAGACATGAAGAACAGGTAGGCTGTTTCAGGGCTTTTAATGTTTCTTCTCTGTGGTGAGGATTTTTTCTGTGTGGTATCACTGCAGGCTTTTCATTTTGTACCCATTTCAGTTGCATTCTTCCAGCCTGTGCTCAGTATGTGCAAAGCTGAATATTAAACATGTTGGAAAACTGAAATTAACAATGATTTGTCAGACTTTAAGTACTCACTGCATTCCATTTCCCTTACGTCTTCAAGATATTGCAGAGAAAAAGAGACTTTAAAATGATAGCATTTTTGATATAATGGAAAAGAGGTGGAGAAGATAGAAACAGGAAGTTATTTCTAGTGGCACTGAAGACAAATTGTACAATCAGAATTCCCTATTTGCCATTGCCATATTCATTTATCATTAGGAGACACTTTTTAAACCAGAAAGGGGAGTAAACTCCTCCACCTCTTGTATAGAAAGAGGAGCTGAAGATTCTTCATTAAAGATTGCAGATATGTTGGTCCTTTGTTAACTTATGTATAAGATGCAGTTGAAAATACTTTGAATCTTATTTCGTACAGAGCCGGCTTTAGATCTTGACTTTTTACAATATTTGAATACTTCTTTTTCTAAATTGCTTGTTTGGAGGAAGAGATTTTTCATTCCCTGGAATAAACAGTGTGAGGCAATAACAACCCTGGCAACAGAAAACTGCAAAATACTCCTATAGCNAAATAGTTACATTCACATGAGTGGCAAACACTGATGAAAATCATGTGATGGTCAGCACCTACAGACAATTCTTTAATGTTTGTGTCCATCATAGTATACATGAGCTATTTTTTTTTTCGGAGTGATATGATAGTAATGGAACTTTTTTTTTATTGACTTATGCTCTAAGATTTGATTCTCAGGGTGATTTCATGGAGGAGCAGTTCAGAAAATATATGGAGGGTAGTTGTATTCATTTATGAGGCAACTCATCTCAAACACTATTCTGCAACAAAGGAAAAAAAAAATAAAATAGCAATCCAGTGCACTCAGTTTCACACAACACGTCTTGGCTATAGAACGAACTCACACAGTCTTGTAAAGTGAATTTATTACTGTTGTCTGTTTATTATTTATGATGTGCTAAAGACCTAGAAATTCCCATCAGGACCAGCTCCCAGTCAGGAATGAGTTGTGCGGACAGATAAGAACAAGATAATTTCTGCATCCAGTTAACTTGCAAGTAATTATTTGCAAACTCTGATTCCCTTGACTAAAGCAAGTATGCTAGTTTCTCGGGAAGCAGTGTGAGGGTAGAGATTACCTTGTTGAAGTCCTGAGCATGAGTTAATCAGTGTATCAGGTATGTTGATATGGCAGCATGGTATAAGGATTACAAAAGAATCATCAGACAAACAGTTTTTGAGATCCATAAGGCTCAGCTCTGCAAGTGAGAAGGCAAAGTAGACAGAAAGTTTAAGATAACTCTCAAATCTTTGAACGTGTGTTTGTTGTTTATGGTAGGTTGGGAACTTTCCCAACCTCCCAGTTGATATTTACCAGCCCAGCTCAGACAGCTTGGAAGTAAGATAAAGCTGTATTTATAGCAAAGCAAAATTTACAGGTATATATGCACAGTATATTATACTTATATAGAATTTAGAAATAATACAGAAATTCACACCCCACCCCAGGCAAAGAAAGCCCAGAAGGGACCACACCATCCTCTTTCTTCCAGAGAGAAATCAAACATCAAGGCTTGCATGTTATCTAGTCAGGCAAGGTAGGTGGGAGAGATTAGAGAGAAGTGAAGAAAGAAGCAAAGAGATCCAGCACCCAAGAGCTAAGAAGCAAGAATTGTTTACACTTTGGCTTTTTATACCTTTCAGCAAACCAAGGAATGATATACACTTTATCATTATTATTCTTTTACAACCAATGATTTCATGTCTCATATTAGAACATTCCAATAAGCCTTAAACCACTACAGTGTGTCCAGCTGCAGGACGCCAGTTAAACTCCCTTACGTGCATGATGCTAAAATTTCAACTGAATCATAGAATCAGTCAGAGTTGGAAGGGACCATAAGGATCATCTAGTTCCAAGCCCCCTGCCATGCCCAGGGACATCCTACCCTAGATCAGGCTGCCCACAGCCTCATCCAGCCTGGCCTTAAACACCTCCAGGGATGTGGCCCCAACCAATTCCAGCATCTCACTGCTCTCATGCTGAACAAGTTCCTCCTCACATCTAATATGAATCTCCTCACCTCCAGCTTTGCTCCGTTCCCCCTAGTCCTGCCACTACCTGATAGCCTAAAAAGTCCCTCCCCAGCTTTTCTTGTGGGCCCTTGTGGAAAGCCACAGTGAGGTCATCTGGGAACCTCCTCTTCTCAAATTGAACAGCTCCAGCTCTTTCCGCCTGTCCTCATAGCAGAGGTGCTCCAGCCCTCCGAGCATCCTTGTAAAAGGGGCTCCAGAACTGGACGTAGTACTCCAGGTGGGGTCTCACCAGAGCAGAGTAGAGGGAGAGAATCACTTCCATCGACCTGCTGGCACACTTCTCTTGAAGAGTTTAATCCTGGCTGTGTGAATTTATAGAGAAAGCTCTTTTGTTGCTTTTAGTGAGGGCACAATTTTACTTTTTTT
>VWZI01003780.1:20854-31520 GCA_013396835.1 Psilopogon haemacephalus | reverse complement strand
TATTCTATTCTACTGTATTCTATTGTATTCTGTGCTATGCTCTTCTATCTTATTTTATTCTCATCTATCCTATCCTATGCAATGCTATGCTATTCTATTTTACTAGGTCTTGTAGAATTCTATTCTATTTTATGCAATGCTATTGTATTCTACAAGGCCTTGTAGAATAGAATAGAATAGAATAGAATAGAATAGAATAGAATAGAATAGAATAGAATAGAATAGAATAGAATAGAATAGAATAGAATAGAATAGAATAGAATAGAATGGAATAGAATAGAATGAGCCAGGTTGGAAGAGACCTCCAAGATCATCCAGTCCAACCTAGCAGCCAGCCCTATCCAGTGGTACTAAGAGTCCCATCCAGTCTTTTCTTGAACACCTCCAGGGATGATGACTCCACCACCAACCTGGGCAGTCCATTCCAATGGCCAATCACTCTCTCCATGAAGAGCATCCTCCTAATACCCATCCTATATCTCCCCAGGCATAACTTGAGACTGTGTCCTCTTGTTCTGTTGCTGGTTGCCAGGGAGAAGAAACCAACCCCACCTGGCTACAACCTCCCTTTAGGTAGTTATAGACAGCCATGAGGTCACCCTTGAGCTTCCTCCACTCCAGGCTCAACAACCCAGGCTCCCTCAGTTTCTCCTTATAGGGCTTGTGTTCCAGGCCCCTCATCAGCTTCTATTCTATTCTAAAGTTTGAGAATGACCTGGAACAGATCTGGTATTTGCAGAGCACGTAATTGCTAATGACACAGAAATCAGTCCTCAAGGGAATTATCAGCAGTGAACTGCAGTCAGAGGTGAGGGCTGAAGATTGTCTGGTATGCTCCATGCGCAGTGCCACACAGAGACAGAATTTCCCCAAGTGTCTGCAAAAATTAGGTAAGAAAGAATATTTTAAAATCTGGTAATAAGGTTCAGTAAAATTATTTCGATTAGGATTAAGGCAGGAAACGATGAGATCAGTGGAATAAGAAAATGGTTAGCATGCCTCTTACCAACAGACAACCTGACGAAATGTAGATGTCAACCACATCAATCATAGCACAAAATCTCAGTAGCTTGAAATACCTGAAGAGTTTTAAAATTAGGAATATAAGCCAGGTTGGATGAGGCCTTGAGTGACTTGTTGTAGTGGGAGGTGCCCCTGTCTATGATGGGGTTTGGAACTGGATGATCTTTGAGGTCCCTTCCAACCTAAACCATTCTATGATTCTATATATAATTGACAAGGCAGAAAGGGTGTTGAAAATAGTTATAAAATAGTAAGAAAAGTATAATCACAATCACAATGCAACATTCCAAATGCTCACACATAGATTGGGTGAACTTTGTGCTGTAAAGCACAACATTTATTTAAACTCAAATGCTTTTTGGAGCACATTGCCTCTTGCAATGAAATCTTCCATTTTGTTCTTGAGAGATACACAATACTTGATTCTAGAATAATTTAAATAGTGACTGTGGTGGTTTCCTACCTTAGAGAATTAAAAAAAAAAAAAACAAAAACAAAAACAAAAAAAATTTATAATTCAATAGAATAATGTGTTATTTTTTTTCGAAAGAGAGATCCCATGAAATGGAGAATTATATGCTGAGCATGGCTTACCAGAAGAGTAATGGAAGTGATAAGTGGTAGAAAAGCTTTCTTCTTGAAGTGGAAATCGTCTCCACTTGAGTAAAACAGAAAAGAGCATTAACTTTTAATAGCTAAATTCTGAAGTATTTTAAACTGATGTAATAAAATTCCTTCTAAGAGCACCTCAAGTCAGATAACTGTTAGAGATGGTGAAGCCCAAATCTGTCAAGATGTACCAGGAGCATCCAATGATGTTAAAGCCATACAAACCTTAGTAAGGCAAATGTGAAGAACTCTTTCTAACTGGGCCGAAATTGATGGAATTGAACAAAACCAATTTGCCAGGAACAGACAGGATTCACCCATGAGTTCTAAAGGAATTTGAATCTGACCTTGTGAAGTGACGAGTTTCAGTTCAGGTTACCCTTCAAAACAGCTGGAGGAATGGAAGGTGAAAAAGCTACATTTATTTGAAATAGGATATCCTGTATTGAACAAATCAATAGAAATCATATTAAAGAATAGAATTAGAAGATACATGAATAAGCAAGAAATACAGAAGAAGCAATACTTCTGTCAGAAGGACATAACACATCATAGAACCATAGAACCATAGAACAGCTTAGGTTTGTAAGTGACCTCAAAGATCATCCAGTTCCAACCCCCGCCATAGGCAGGGACACCTCCCACTGGAACAGGACACTCAAGGCCTCATCCAACCTGGCCTCGGACACCTCCAGGGAGGGAGCAGCCACAACCTCCCTGGGCAACCCATTCCAGTATCTCACCACCCTCACTGGAAAGAACTTCTTTTTAACGTCCCATTTAAATCTCCCCTCTTCCAGTTTAAACCCATTACTCCTCATCCTATCATAAAAAGACCTTGTGAATAGTCACTCCCCAGCTCTGCTGTATGCCCCCTTCAGATACTGGAAGGCTACTATAAGGTCGCCTCGAAGCCTTCTCCAGGCTGAAGAGCCCCAACTCTCATAGCCTGTCCTCATAGCAGAGGTGCTGCAGCCATCTGAGCATCTTTGTGGCCCTTCTCTGGACTTGCTCCAACAGTTTGATGTCCTTCTTATGTCTCCAGAACTGCACACAGTACTCCAGGCGGGGTCTGAGGAGAGCAGAGTAAAGGAGCAGAATCATCTCCCTTGCCCTGCTGGCCACGTTTCTTTTGATGCAGCCCAGGACAGAGTTGGCTGATTGGGCTGCACGCACACACTGTCGGCTCATGTCAATCCAGACATAATAAATTTATTAAGATTAAGACAATCAGAGACAACGATAAGGAGGCCGATCTGAGCAATGTGTGTTTCAAAATATAAACAAAGGTATTAATTGGAAAAGTTCAGTAAAAAATCTTGACAAAACTATAGTAAGATAGAATGGAAAAAAATTCTAGTTAATGAGTGTTAAAATCTAGGAAAAATAGAATTAATTTTCAGTTTTCACTGTAAAAGTGGGCTAGCAGTGTGGTCTGATAAGCAACCTGTGCTCTTCAGTACACTTGCAAGCAGTCTAGTAAAGATAATGGATATTGAGATCCTGGAGGCTTCTGATTAAACAATTATGAAATGACTTTGGATCGAATAAGATAAATGTACCTGGAAGGAACCGTTGAAAGACCTTATGATACTAAAGATGGATCATGGTCTAGTCAATGTCAGGTCATAGGCTGGACTTGGTGGTGTCAGAGGTCTATTCCAGCCTCAATAATTCTGTAATTCTGTGATTAATCTAAATCTAAGTGTATCTGTCTGAAAGTTTGATATGCAAATTGTACTTGGCATTTAAGATTCCAGTACAGTATGCTGAAAGTGATATCTACTGTAGGACTTTAGCTCTTCCATTTCATCTCAAATCACTTTCTTTACTGTTTATAGGGATTTTAGGCAGGAAACTTTTTCACATCTGTGAGAGTAAACCTGTGCAAGTAATCCAGGCAATGAAATGCCAAGTAAAATTCAATGCATATAAATGTTAAGTAATGCATATGAGCAACAAAAACTTCTCTGTATAGGTAGCAAGGAGTATATGCATATATATGAATTATGCATGCTAATTTCTTCAGAAAACAGATTTTAAATTTATATGGTGTATATGGACTGTTCTTTAAAACTCATACTTGAGGGGCCAGAAGAAGTAAAAAATGTAATGAAAAGCAGGAGTTATCAGAAAAGAAACACACATTAAAAGCTATGAAAATAAATTACAACACTATATAAATCAAAATCATATTTATCTCCAGTACATAAGGCAAATTAGCTAGCGGGGAAAAAAATGAAAAGAAAAGCAAGAAGAAATGATTCAGATGCTCAGATGCAAACAGATGGATAACTGCCAACTTCGATAGAATTGCAGTGTTTGAAGAGTCAGCTCTGGATGGATTCACAACCTCCTGTAAAGTTGCTATTTGCTAGCCTGACAGCTTTTGCACATATGTAATTCCATAAATACATCTTTTTAATGACAGCATAATGTCACATAGCCATGGACATGGCTTCTGCATGGCATGCTGAGCACATATTTTATGAAGTAAAATACAATAACGTCTCTCTGGGCATTGGTTGTTTGGTTTTTTTTTTTGCTATTATTACTAGGCACACAACTTTCCACATATTGGCTGGCTGGCAAGAAAAAATGACCTCATTAGTCATTGTTCCACATCAGGGTAATCTTAGCAAAAATGGAACTTCTAGATTACTGGGCCTTTGTCACTAATATTTTTTTTTGTTTGTTTATTTCAGGGGTTTTAATTTGTGTTTCTTATCCATTTTGAAGAGCCTTAAGATCATTTCTCAGTTCGGTATTTTTCAGCTAAAGGGGAATTCTCCTTCCTTCAAATTCAAATTGTCACTTAATTCGTGATGGCATACGCTTTAAAAGAAAGAACCCAGGCCAACCTAATGAAATTCAACGAGGCCAAGTGTAAGGTCCTTTACCTGGGTCAGCACAATCCCAAGCACAAATCCAGGCTGGTCAGCGAATGGCTGAGAGCAGCCCTGAGGAAAATGACCTGGGGGTCTGGGTTGACAAAAAGCTCAACATGAGCCTGCAGTGTGAGTGCAGCCCAGGCAGGAACTGTGTGCTGGGCTGCATTAAGAGAAGCTTAGCCAGCAGGGCAGGGGAGGTGATTCTCCCCCTTTACTCTGCTCTCCTCAGACCCCACCTGGAGTACTGTGTGCAGTTCTGGAGACACCAACACAGCAAGGACATGGAACTGTTGGAGAGAGTCCAGAGGAGGGCCACAAAAATGATCAGAGGGCTGCAGCACCTCTGCCATGAAGACAGGCTGAGAGAGTTGGGGCTTTTCAGCCTGGAGAAGAGAAGGCTTTCAGGAGACCTTATAGCAGCCTTCTAATATCTGAAGGGAGCCTACAGGAAAGCTGGGGAAGGACTATTCACAAGGTCTTGTAATGACAGGACGAGGGGGAATGGGTTTAAACTGTGGAAGAGGGGAGATTTAAATGGGATGTTAGGAGGAAATTCTTCACAGTGAGGGTGATGAGACACTGGCACATGTTGCCCATGGAGGTTGTGGCTGCTCCCTGCCTGGAGGTGTTCAAGGCCAGGATGGATGAGACCTTGAGTGACCTGTTCTAGGGGGAGATGTCCCTGCCTATGGTGGGAGGGTTGGAACTGGGTGATCTTTGAGGTCCCTTCCAACCTAAACCATTCTATGATTCTATGATTCTAATGGCTTTGTTTTGAGTTTGCTCTTTCTACCTTATGAGTATTTTGTATCAAGTTAACTGATTCTGGTCATATACAAAATAGGGAAAGCCTATTGTTTCTGGCAATGCTGCCAGAAATAATTTGAAAGCACCATTCCATTTTACGTCATATATTTTTGACCAATTTAGAGAAAAGGAATCGTATCTGAAGTAGAACTGTGAAAAAAAGGTTGAAAGCAATGGAATGGAACTCAAAAATACTGTCTAATTCTCATGCTAGTCAATTTACTCTTAATACAGCTGCAAGAAAAAATGTGTCCCACATAGTCCATATGTTCTTATTCACATGTAACTTCATATTATCATAAAACAATGTTATTAACTCAGATGGTCTCTTTCTACTTTGTACCTAACTGTTAATCAACTTTGTCATCTACATCATCATCCACCAGCCACTCTTCTGACAGGCTGAGATTGTGCTGAGAGACAAAAAACTGTTTTGTACTGGCTGAAAAATAAATAACAGATAGCAGTAGCAGCTCTTAGGATAACTTATTTCTTCCTGGTGGGAAGATGACTGTTACCATGATGTTTGCCAGACTGAGAGAGAGATAGAAGAGAAGCAAGGTAGCTTGCATTCCTCTGATCTGTTGTCAGAGATGACAATACCTCACAATGAGTGTTGCACTAACATATTTACCTTTCCTTTTTGAAAATATTGGTCAAACTGGGCTCTATTTGAAGTGAGATACAGGGTTTTGAATCAAGGTCAAGTTTAGCCTGAAGCAGTGTTAGTGATATTCCCACTTAGGTAGGACAGAAGAATGGAAGGAAACACAGCTCCTTGCTTTATTCTAGCTCTCAATTTAAACCAACAAACTTCTTTTTAACAGAGTAAAACTCAAATGCATTCAATATTATTTTAGCTACTCAGGTGAAGGCAAAACTGCAGGATAACAGAGTTGCTGAATTCTGTCTGTTCATGCTTCCAGTGGTTACAGAGGAAGCATAAGCCAACAAGGATGTTAATTATACCTGAAAATCAGAATCATAGAATGGGTTAGGTTGGAAGGGACCAGAAAGGTCATCTAGTTCCAACCCCCCAACATAGGCAGGGACACCTCCCCCTAGAACACTTCACCCAAGGCCTCATCCAACCTGGCCTTGAACCCCTCCAGGAGCAGCCACAACTTCCAGTTTAAACCCACTACCCCTCATCCTGTCATAACAAGACCTTGTGAATAGTCCCTCCCCAACCTTTCTGTAGGCCCCCTTCAGATACTGGAAGGCTACTATAAGGTCTCCTCAAAGCCTTCTCTTCTCCAAGCTGAAAAGCCCCAACTCTCTCAACCTGTCCTCATAGCAGAGGTGCTGCAGCCCTCTGATCATCTTCATGGCCCTCCTCTGGACTTGTTCCAACGGTTCCATGTCCTTCTTGTGCTGGAGGCTCCAGAATTGCACACAGTACTCCAGGTGGGGTCTTAAGAGAGCAGAGTAAAGGGGGAGCAGAGTAGAGGGGGTTCTACTGGTTCCAGCATTGTATTTCTGAATTACTGTGTTTTGGGCTTTTTGGCATCCAGGAATTAGAGCTGATAGGGACAAGCCTGAGTCTGGCATGTCCTGGATAACTTAGAAGCAGTGCATTCACAAGACAAAGGTGCTCTGCACGTACATTTGAAGCACACTAAAGTTGTGCGTGTGCAGATTAGTAGCATCTAAGTAGCAGAGCTTTGTTAAGTTTTAGACAGAATTCAAGCTATTCTGTCCTCCTTCTGTATGTGAAAAATACATGCTTTGAAAAGTCTGTTATATGGGAACAAATATGACTCCAAATTGCTACTCATGAAAATGTATCTGATTAAAAACAAATAGTATTAGAAGGGAAAGTAAAGTCATCTAGTTAGACTGGAGGTACATATGGATAGCATTTTGCTGAACTATAAAAATGGGGGTTTGTCACTAGAAAACAATTTAACAAAACAACTTTGATTTAGGAATTTCTGGTCACATAGAATCCAGAAAAAGTCTCCCAAAATTATTTTAATAGAATCATAGAATGGTTTAGGTTGGAAGGGACCCTAAATATCATCCAGTTCCAACCCCCCCACCATAGGCAGGGACACCTCCCACTAGAACAGGTCACACAAGGCCTCATCCAACTTGGCCTTGAGCACCTCTAGAGAGGGAGCAGCCACAACCTCCCTGGGCAACCCATTCCAGTGTCTCGCCACCCTCACTGGAAAGAATTTCCTCCTAAAATTCAGTTTAAATGTCCCCTCTTCCAGTTTCAACCCATTACTCCCTGTCCTATCATTACAAGACCTTGTGAACAGTCTCTCACCAGCTTTCCTGTAGGCCTCTTTCAGATATTGGAAGGCTACTATAAGGTCTCCCCTAAGCCTTCTCTTCTCCAGGCTGAAGAGCTCTAACTCTTTCAGCCTTTCCTCATAGCAGGGCTGTTCCAGCCCTCTGATCATCTTCATGGCCCTCCTCTGGACTGGCTCCAACAATTTGTGGTCCTTCTTGTGGTGGAGGCTCCAGAACTGGTAGATAGTAGGTTTTGGTATACTTTCAATATCGATTTTATTCAGATCATGTCCAGTTACATACAGTCTTGTCTACTAGACTGAAGAACTCTGTTTTACAAAGTTTTTGTTTCCCAGTGACTCTTCAATGTTTTCTTTCAATCATGAATATCAGAATGAACACAATATTCATGTAGTGATTACTGCCAAGATTGGAGTAATACAAACTGCTTATTCTTGCATGGTCTACTTCCTCTACCCTAAGGAAGTCTATCTAATGGCAACATTAATTTTTTAGACACAATGAGGCACTAAGGTGATTCCTGATTATCCCAAGTTTAAATTATATTATATAAGATGATAAAATGATATATTTAATAACACAAAGCTGACATGATCTGAGTAAAGATGACAGAATTTTAGCTTCAAATAATATTTTTTTAAAAATTAAAAATCAGTGGACTGCATTTATCATCTTACTGTATTGGAATATTTTAATGAGAGGAATTAGATTATAGGCTGTGAAAAGAAAACTATGGCGATGTCTCCTGCACTCATAGGTTTGCTGAGACATATAAAAACCAGAACACCAATATAGATAAGACAGAGTCTCCCTGGCTCTGATTGTATTATTAACTCCTCTGCCTGGGTCTGTGTAACCCAACTAAGCATTCTGCTTCTAACCCCCTCTTGCTGATTCTTCCATCTCACTTTTGCACATAAGGCAAACTCTAGGATAGGGGAGGGAGATGGGAAGAAGGTGGAAAGGTGGTTGGGAGCCCCTCCTGGGCTCTTTGACTTCTGGGATGGGTATTGTGTTTCTGTATTACTTTTAACTTGTGTATTGCTGTATATGGCTGTAAATATTTGTAATACATTGTAAATATTGTAATACATCGTAATAAATTGTAAATATCTGCTTGTGAATTGTGCTAGGCTGTAAATATAATGCTTAATTCTTTAACTTCCAGCCAGCTGAGTCTAGCCTGGGTGAATTCATTGTGTGTGTGGGGCAGGTGATGCACAGAACCACTATACCCACAAAGTGAAATCTTAAAACTTGAAGTCAATCTGGCAATGAGAACATGAGGACACAGAGGAAATTCAGTATTCATATGTTAGATCATGCTTAAAAAACACATTTCTTTTTGCAGCCAGATAAAGCCTTATAAATATTTGAGACAGTGTTTAGCTGAAGAACCAAAGTCCTTAAGGAACTGTTGGCAAGAAAGACACACACACACAAAAAAAGAAAGATAAATAAAGCTAAAAAGATTAAAATAATTTGTTTATGAATAACAAACTAGAACAACACCAAATGGTAGCAGATATAATTTTCTTTTATGTAAAAGGACATAGCATAATTCAAATGTCTAATATTTGCAACAGCTGTGTCAAATGGCCCACAAACAATTCTGTCTTCATCTCTTTTGTTTCAGTTCCTTTTCACCTTTAGTTCAGCAAAGATCACAGATGCTGTATGCCAAATCCAAGGGGCAAAACAAACAAACAATCCTAGTACAAGATTGAAAAGAGACTGTGAAATGGAAGGAAGCTTTTGTTTGTATGCATCATTTTTTTCTATCACAAATTACACAGAATCACAGAATTGTCAGGGTTGGAAGCAACCTCAAGGATCATCCTATTCCACCCTCCCTGCCATGGGCAGGGATATCTCACACTACCTCAGGCTGACCAGAGCCCAGCATCCAGGGAAGGAGCTTCCACTGCCTCCCTGTGCAACTTGTTGCAGTGTCTCACCACCTTCATGCTGAAGAACTTCTTCCTAATGTTTAATCTAGATCTTCCCTCCTCTAGCTTGGATCTATTCCAGTCCTATCACTACCTGACACCCTAAGAAGTCCCTCCTCAGCTTTCTTGTAGGCCTCCTTCAGATACTGGAAGGCCACAATTAGGTCCTCTCAGAGCCTTCACCAAACTGAACAACTCCAAATCTCTCAGACTGTCCCGCTCCAACCCTGTGATCATCCTCATGATCCTTCTCAGGACATGTTCAAACACATCCAGATGCATTATTTTCTCACCATAAATTTGAGACATGCCTTAAATAAATAAAGTGGCACAAGGACTTTTTGATGTGATACCTAATTTATTTGCAGGCAGGTATTTTGTTGTGCCTAACTTCTAATTTCTTACAACCAAATATAAGAATATAATAATATGTATCATCAGAAATCCTGCCCCTCACTCCTCTCCAATGATATTTAATAATGGCCAAAATATTATTAAATACCTGAACGCTGGAACAAATTTGTACTTACTGTATCTGTGAATCAGCATACTCCTTCTTGTGGGGAGGGACTGTTCACAAGGTCTTGTAATGACAGGATGAGGGGGAATGGGTTCAAACTGGCAGAGGGGAGATTTGAATGGGATGTTGGGAAGAAGTTCTTCACAGTGAGGGTGGCGAGGCACTGGAACAGGTTGCCCAGGGAGGTTGTGGCTGCTCCCTCCCTGGATGTGTTCAAGGCCAGGCTGGATGAGGTCTTGAGCGTCCTGATCTAGTGGGAGGTGTCCCTGCCTATGGTGGGGGGTTGGAACTGGATGATCTTTGATGTCTCTTCCAACCTAAACCGTTCTATGATTCTATGATTCTTAAATATTAAATATTCTTAAATAGTATGTTATCTAGCTCTCTTAGTATAAACACTTCCATAAAGTTCTTCCTCCACACTGTTTGAGATTCATATATATAAATTATGACAAACCATTATGTATTTTAATATTAATATATATTAATAATGACAAATATATACCAATAATGACAAATCATAGTGTTTGACAGCTATGAATAAAACTCTTCCCAGAGCCTTATAACTCACTAACTCTCATATTTTTCTTGCATCAATACTTACT
>VWZI01003780.1:0-11858 GCA_013396835.1 Psilopogon haemacephalus | reverse complement strand
CTATTCTATTCTATTCTATTCTATTCTATTCTATTCTATTCTATTCTATTCTATTCTATTCTATTCTATTCTATTCTATTCTATTCTATTCTATTCTATCCTAACCTCTTCCCCAAACTAAAAGACAAATGTAGGTACATTGTTCATTCATTTCTCTATATATGTTAACACTGTCTTCTGTCTGGTATATTTCAAAAGACTATACCTTATAAGGCAGTACAAGATCATGAGTGAATTTGAAGTTTAAGTGGCTTAAATATATATTTTTTTAAGGAAAAGTCATCTGGCAGTTCTTTCTTGTGTAATGCTCTCTGTATGGCAGTGATGGTGTATGGCTTTAAGAGGTATATTGCTAAAAAGGTTGTTTGCCTTATTGGCTTGCTTGTCAGAGAGCTGTTGAGAATATTAACAGGGCTGCTGTAACAGACTGGGAATGGGAAACAAAGATAAGAAGAGGACGAATGCCAATTCCTAGGTGAAGATATTGAACCTGGTTTCTCCTCAGATGGAGTGGGCATTTAGAGGAGAACTAGATAATCTCTTCCCTTCTTTGTTCTCCCAGGTTCAGCACCCATTCCCACACCACAAGCCCATATGAAGAGGGATGTAGACATGCTTAAGTGTGTCCAGAGAAGGGCCATGAGGATGATCAGAGGGCTGCAACACCTCTGTTACGAGGACAGACTGAAAGAGTTGGGGCTGTTCAGTCTGGAGAAGAGGAGGCTCCCAGGTGACCTTCTTGTGGCCTTCCAGTATCTAAAGGAGGCCTACAAAAAAGCTGGGGAGGGAGTTTTTAGGCTAGCAGGCAGTGACAGGTCTAGGGGAAATGGAGAAAAGCTGAAGGTGGGGAGATTGAATGTGAGGAAGAAGTTGTTGAGCATGAGAGTAGTGAGAGCCTGCAATGGGTTGCCCAGAAAGGTGGCTGGGGCTACATCCCTGGAGGTTTTTAAAGCCAGGCTGGCAGAGGCTGTGGGCAGCCTGATGTAGGGTAGGGTGTCCCTGGGCATGGCAGTGGGGTTGGAATTAGATGATGCTTCCCACCCTGATTCTATGATTCTGTGATTCAACTAACATCTGGAAAAGTCTTTTAAAATGCACTACTTTTTGTAAAAAAGAACCTTAAGAAATCAAAAGAAAATTAGTATTTACTCCCATGTGGTGTGAAGTAGTGTATTTGCCTTTTCTGGGAGGTTTGAACTGGAAGGAGAAATAAGACTGCTAAATCAGGTTGTATACAATAGCTCTACAGTGGTAAATAAGAATGTAAAAATACCTGGGGTTTTCTTTCAGTCCAGACAGTGAAAGCAAGAACAACTTCTATTTCATACATTAGTGGGCTCCATTTACCAACGTTTTTTGATGACTGCACACTGCCTTAGTCTATGTTTTTGGACAGGGAGACAGTAGGATAAGTAGCCACATGCATGGAAAACAGATCTCCTGGGCCAGTGGACACATGGGAATAATTTGCCACTGAACACCTTTGTGCAAAGTTTCACTTGATACTAGAACTGCTCAGGTGTCACTTAAGAAACACAGCCCTTATATATGTTTGTAGGACATATAAACAAGGTTTGCATTGTTTCAGTGCTGGGAAAACCTAATATGTGTAATCAACCTGCAGTTCACACCTTTGACCTTAATGGTATATTACATAATTCTTCAGTTACCGTGTGCCACATCTAGCCCTAAAGAACCTTCCTAATGTGGTAAATCCTACACCACGTGCTCTGGCACTTGTACCAATTGTTTCTATGTATGTCATGTTGAGTTGCCTCCTCCAAAGCTGAATGTCTAACAGGCCATTTTTTTATGGGTTTGGATGCCCAGTTTGGCCACTATTCTCTTTGAAAAACAAAATAATAACATGATAACCATGTGGGGACCATGTACCACATTTAATGGAATGCATATGTAATTTAAATGCCATATTCTAGGGTGTAGTGGGTTTGCAGTTACCTGCCTCCCCCCACCTTTATAAACCCCGGCTAAAACTCAGAAAAACACTGGAAGTTAATAAATGAAGCTTTATATTTACAGCAATGCACAATATACAAGCAAATATTTACAAGATATAACAGATATTTACAGATATATACAGTGAAAAGGTAATACAGACACCACACCCCTCCTGGAGACCAAAATCCCCAAGAGAGGGTAACCAAACCCCCCCCTACCACCTTTCCCCCCTTCCCCAGTCTTATCTCACCACCAGTTGATGCTGCAGATAAGCTGAAGATCGGTCAGAGGGATTAGCAATAGGAAGGAGTTAGTAGTTTTACTCTGAATTAGCTGAAAGACAGACAAAGGAGATCATGCCAGAGAAGCGGCCGCCACCAGCACAGACAGAAGCAAACTGCTAATCTGGTTGTTTTGAGAACAGTTCTTAAAACAACTTTTTTTTTTTTTCCTCAGTAGAACTCGGTGAAGTGACACACTGTGTTTATCTCTCTCAGCCAATAGTCTAATTTCTCACTCAAATTCTCCAATTAGCTCAAACCAACACATAGGGGTTGTATTTTAAACACAGACACAATCCATCATCATGCACAGTTTCAAATATTTATGACAAACCTATAGTTAATAAAATGATTCAGTGTTATTTGAAGAAGGTGAGGGGAGAAATCCTGGGTCTGTGAAGGTTTTTGGCTGTGCTGCTTGTAATGCTCATTGTGGTGCACCACTGTCTTATCCATTTACACTGAGTGCTGATGTGCCCAATATCAAGTGGATAAATAAATTATCCCTGATTTCATTATGCAACAAAGCTGATGAGACCTGCAAGCAGTCTGAGCTTTGCCTGCCCTTAGTTTGCAAGGAGAAACATTGGACACGGCAAACCGCATGGATGAGTAGCAAATGCGAACACTGCAACTGTGTTAGCAGTGCAAAAGGTGCAAGTGCTGAACAAAGTGGTTAATGCTGGAGATTTGATATACGTACCATACACACTCAGGTGAATTTAATTTCATTTTGCTTTAGTCTGTGTCCAGAAACTGGTGTCTATTAGAACACAAAGCATTTAGGTGCACTCATGGACCACATATCCTGATTTAATTTCATCGGCTAAGGAAACAAGTTGTGATCTCTGAGCCTATGCTAATTTATATGTGCAATAAGAAGCAACGAGTAGGATTATCAGGAAAGCTGAGTGAAAACTGCAGTCCTGATTAAAATGAAAATGCTAATGCTGACAATAACATTGTGCTGAGCAAGAGTGTGTGCTGGTTTTGGAATTGACTACATTGCATACAGCACAGATTTAACCTAAGGGTCTCAACAACGGGTGTTGGCTACTCTCAATGCTGTTTAGCTGGCTACATGTACCCGGTTCTCACTGTCTCCCAGTAGCAGACAGTATGCACTCTATAGAATCATAGAATCAGTCAGGGTTGGAAGGGACCACAAGGATCATGGATTTCCAACCCCACTGCCACGCCCAGGGACACCCTACCCTACATCAGGCTGCCCACAGCCTCTGCCAGCCTTGCCTTAAACACCTTCAGGGATAGGGCATCAACCACCTCCCTGGGCAACGCATTCCAGGCTCTCACTGCTCTCATGGTGAAAAACTTCCTCCTCATGTTCAGTCTGAATCTCCCCACCTCCAGCTTTTCTCCATTTCCCCTATTCCTGTCACTACCTGATGGCCTAAAAAGTCCCTCTTCAGCTTTTTTGTAGACCCCCCTTGAGGTACTGGAAGGCCACAAGAAGGTCACCTGGGAGCATCCTCTTCTCCAGACTGAACAGTCACAATTCTTTCAGTCTGTCCTCATAACAGAGGTGCTCCAGCCCTCTGATCATCCTCGTGGCCCTTCCCTGGACATGCTCCAGCATATCAACATCCCTCTTGTAATAGGGGCTCCAAAACTGGATGCAGTACTCCAGGTGGGGCTCAGCAGAGCAGAGTAGAGAGGGAGAATCACCTCCCTCAACCTGCTAGCCACACTTCTCCTGATGTAGCCCAGGATCTAGTTGGTTTTCTGGGCTTCAAGTGCACACTGCCAGCTCATGTTGAGCTTCTCATTCACCAGCATCCCCAAGTCCCTCTCTGCAGGGCTGCTCTCAAGCGAGTCACTGCCCAGCCTGGATTTGTGCTTGGGATTGCCTCGACCCAGATGCAGGACCTTGCACTTGGCCTTCTTGAACCTCATGTGGTTGGCTTGCGCCCACCTCTCCAGCCTGTCCAGGTCCCTTCCTCCAGCATGTCTGCTGCACCACATAGCTTGGTGTCATCAGCAAACTTGCTGAGGGTGCACTCAATGCCTCTATCCATGTCACCCACAAAGATGTTGACCAAGACTGGTCACAGGACTGATCCCTGAGGGTCTCCACCTATCACTGGCCTCCACTTGGACATGGACCCATTGACAGACACTCTTTGGCTACAGCCATCAAGCCAGTTCTTTATCTATCTAGTGGTCCACCCATCAAGCACATGTTTTATCAACTTGGAGACCAGGATGCGTTATGGGACAGTGACAAAGGCTTTGCTCAGGTCCAGATAAATGACATCAGCTGCCCACCCCTTATTTATAGTCAGACAGGAACAGGAAAGTCACAATACACATCTTTGGTATATTTTCACTTTTTCATGTTTGATTTCAAAATGATAGCTAATACAAGAATTTTTCATTTTATTTCATGCTGTAATTCCTTTTAGCTTACTGTCTGTTCCTTAATAAATGCTGATTTTAAAATGAAGAAAAGTCCTCTCACTGTGGGTTTTGTGGTGAGGTTTTTGGTGGTATTTAATTTTTTTTTTTTTTGTGTGTTGTTTTGTCCATTGGTTGGGGTGGGTTTTCATTTATGTTAATATTCCTAATATTGTCTCCTACTGGAAATTACTGTGCACACATCTACCAAAGAGTAGCACACTGAACTACCAACTAACTTCCCTTATGAAAGGGAGGCATTGTGAATTCTTTTGTTCCTAACTGCAGGTGCTTCTAGCTCTGAAAAGGTCCTGTGATCTGATAGCTGTTTTTCAGGTTCTGTGATCTTGAGCAGCTTGCATAATACAACAAAGGTGGAAGATTGTTGCCTTCCCCAGGGTTGCTTAAAGTTACAGTCCTGATCTCTTGACCTTTAATTTCAGCAAGTTTGATTGCTCAAGGAACCCTGGTGTGCATACTTGGAGCTAGAATAGCATTTTGCTGTTCGGTTTATTGTAAGTGCTTTAAAACTGCCATAGTTTTAGAAGAGCACCAGTTTCTGGGGATCTCCTCCATATCATGGAGTTAAGAAATAAAGAGCAACTGCCAACACAAAATAACCCCCAGACTAGCAGTATGCCACAAAATATCCTGTTATGGATATTATAAATGCTGATGTGTCACAAAACAATGGTGCAAATGTCAGAGGCTCTTTGTGTTATACTTCCCCAGTAGGTCACTGTGCAATGATAAGACGGAAACAAAGGGCAGCAGAGCTCAAAGAAGAGAGGTGAGGAATACATTAGTTTAAAAAAGGAAAATCTTTGGTTTAGCTTAGATTAATAAAACAACAGTAATAGAAATGGTAAGAGAATGGGGGGTATTTTCTTTTTTTTCTTTGTTGTCCCCTCAAAGTAAATTGCAAATCTCTCAGTTCAAGGTTCAATAATGCGTGTTGCTCAATCCAAAATATTCTTTTCTGGCCTGTCATAAAGAAGTAACAAGAAGAGATTGAGAGCAATCCAGTTTAGATCACCTCATAAGGTGGTTAATAGGTAGGTTCTCTGTGGGCAGAGTTCAGTACCTCAGGGAAACAGGGAGATCAACTCAAATGTGCACAGAATAAAAACTGGATGATTACAGAGATCACTAGACTCCTGAGCAAGAGGAGGAAGGTTTTATTCCTCCTTCTAAACTTCTGAACAAAGGCCTTCATTTTGATAAATCGTAATGTGAAGTGTTCTGAAAAAATGCCAGACTACATTTAAAAACATTTTCTAAGCACTTCACTGCTGTTGCTAACGCATTGCAACCACAGTTTTTATCTAAGGACTGACTGAACAAATGGAAGTATTTGCAGTGAAGAATTCTTCAGGTATGTCTCAATGCCTCTCCACCGAAAGCATTGGTGACCCACTAGAATATCAGCAGAAACTGCCCAATGGGTTGGAGCAATTTTTTTAATATTAACAATCTGTTATGGATTATTAATAATAATTTTAAATGAATTTTAATAATAATTATTAATATTTTAAAATTCAGGAAAACTCCCTGAAATTCTTCGGATGTTCAGTCGACAAGAAGTAATCACACAAGGGTTATTTATAAACACAAAATTAAAGAATTTAAACAGTTTAAACCGTCAGAACTTGGAAAATAGGAACCTGGTAAATGGAAATTCTAACCATGCCTATGGAGTCTTAGCATGCACTCACTGATGCGATAGATACAAAGTTTCCTGGTAGAGGAGGAGGAATGAGTTGCCTTGCCTCTGGCTGCTGGTGCAAGCTGCACAAGGGGCTTCAAACACATGGAAGCAATGAAAGAGCTGGGAATAGATCTCCACTCCCAGTGGAAGGCAGCAGGAAAGAGTAGACAATGTCTCTAAATCACGCCCTTAAATACACTATTTTGAAAGTGAAACTGGCCAATAGACCAATGAATTCGAAGTTCTGTGTCTAGGTGTCCACCTTGGCACTTGAAGGGCAGCACTTGGTTATGTGCTAAATACTTAGCCCTCGGGGCTTTGTTGGGGCCAAACCCTCCATTGTTCTGCTCACGCCCATCAACTCCAGGACCTTCAACAGGAGGAGGAGAGCAGGGGTTTGAACTAATCTGGCAGGATTTTATGCCCTATCAGGACATGAATCAAAAGGACAAACTGTCTACCCTGAACAGCAGTACTGAAGTCAGGGAAACAAAAAAAAAAAACACCAAAACAAAACAAACAAACAAACAAAAATTTAAAAACTCAACCAAATAAACAACAAATCCAAAACAAACAAAACACAACAACAACATCAAAACCCTATTCTTTAATTTGACTGGCAACAGTAGAATAAATAAATAGATTAATTTAAATTTAATTCATCACAATGACTGTGAAACATTCCTATACTTCGATGTGGTAAAATGTAGCAGAGCGTATGAAGAAAAATATGAAGAAACACAAACAATGGTGCTTTAAAAAAAACCCCAAAATCCAAATAAAAAAGGCTGCAATTATTTGCAGTTTTAAAAGCAACTCGATCCATAGAATGGCAACTGGAAACAATTGTGAGATTCACTTCAGAGTGGTCTTGATTCAGACACTACAAGAAAGATATTGAGGTGCTGGGGTGGATCCAGAGGAGAGAACAAGACTGGTGAAGGGGTGGAAGGGAAAGTCTCCCATGTATTCTGATAGTAAGGAGGCTGCACTTTGTTTTATTCCTTTTATAAGTCTTACATAGGGCCTCGTTTTCTACTCTTTTCTTCTTCTTCTTTTTTATTTTTTTTAAGTAGATCTTGGAGTTAACAGATGTTAATCAAATGTTTTACATAAAAATTAAGATTCCAGCTGTCATGATTGAGGCAAAATGTGAAAACATGAGTTGAGTGTAACTGGAACAATTCAAAGCCAGGTGCAAAAAAACAAACAAAAAAAAAACCCCAAACACCAATCCAAACAAATTGTATCTTTTATTATTATGTGTGTAAAAAAAAATAAAAATGTCTAATTAGGTTGTCTGTCTTATTTACATCTCAGTGAGGTAGCATGTCAAATACGTATCTGTGAGCACACACACAGCACACTGATTCATTTTTTGCAGGTGTTTACTTAGTCTCTTGTGTTTCTCAAGCTGATCCACGTTTGTAAAGTAAAGCAAAGCTCAACAAGTTTCTGAATGCTAATTCAATTACACGACTCCGTTTTGTCTTTTGCATCACGCAAAATGTGACTTGTTTGTATTTGTTCTGACAAAAGGTGGTTTCTAAGGTGTTGAAAAAATAGCAGTGAAACCCACTAAGGGTCGGGTTTGCATTTTCAATGTATTGCCTGTTCATTTTATAGTGGTAGTCAGAAATAGTAAGGTTTGTCCTGTAAAATCGTCCATATCTATTACTGCTTTTGTAGTTTTCTTTTAAGATAGAATCACAGAAACATTCAGGTTGGAAAAGACCCTCGGGATCACCAAGTCCAACTACTAACCTACTCTACAAAGTGCACCCTAAACCATATCCTCAAGCATGACAGCCAACGATTTTTAAACACATCCAGGGTTGGTGACTCAACCATTTCCCTGGGCAGCCCATTCCAATGCCTGACCACTATTTCTTTGAAAATTTTTTCCTGAATGTCAAGTCTAAACCAACCCAGTTGCAGCTTGAGGCTGTTCCCTCTAGTTGTGAGAAGAGACCAGCACAAGCGTCTCCACAGTGTCCCTTCAGGTGGCTAGAGAGAGCAATGAGGTCTTCTCTCATCCTACTCTTTCTCAAAGTAAACAGCTCCACTCCTTCAGTTGCTCTTCATCAGATTTATCCTTCAGGTCCTTCTGCACTTTTCTTGCCCTCCTCTGTACTCGTTCCAGCAGTCAACATCCCTCTTGTATTGTAGTACCCAAAACCAAACACAATAAAATATGTAACAATTTAACTCTTATCCCCATAGTACCTGCCAGCACACTGGGACAGAAGCATCAGAGTGGATGCAAACATAAAATAAAACCACAAAAAATACCAAGCTTTCTTGTGCAACTGGAAACTCCCCTTTAGATCCCTATGTTATGTTATATAAACTGGGATACTTGCTCAGCATAAAATGTCCTTTATCTACATTTAGCCTGTGTCTGTGGCTAAACTAGAGCAGTTGCTGATGATCTCTTCCCAGGAGACAAAGGGAAACCAGCAGAAGCAATCACAGCATGCAGGAGGGCAGACCTCAGGAGAAGCAAAAGGTGAGGAGGAGCCCAAGATGGTGACTCCACAAACTTCCCCCTTTACAGGGAGTGAGATACTCATGGTATGAGATGCACCTATGAGCCAACTCCAGTCAGCTGTCCTGGCTGACTGAGAACTGCCAATGGTCCATAGCCCATGGCTGGCCTGGGATTCCATCCCAGAAAAACCAGGACACAATATTAGTCTTTTCAACGTGAATTATTCACATTTGATTGCTGAGCAGTATCGGTTATCCTCATTTTAATTTAAATGGAAGTCTTACTGCCCAGTGATCTTAACTCTGAATTTCTAGCACATACTTGAACCATTGTTAAAGTATAGATGCTGGAAGTTTTCAGACAGCTTGCAGTAGAATAAAGCCAAAAGACCAGCACTATCTGCATCCACAACACTTATTTGATTTCTGACTAAGGATGAAAGACTTTTCATCTTTTCCTGTATCATTCTCCTCATATTTTCCAATTAATAAATAAAAAAGAAAAACCACACAAATAAAATGCAACAGGGTTCTCATTATTTTCCAGTGATTATTTAACTGCTTAGTTCTGTCACTGAAGACAAACTGACTTGGGAGTGTCTGACTTTCTCTGCAACAACAAATTAAGTCACCCTTGCATTGCTTAATAAGGATAAAATCAAAGGCAGAACAGCTTTTGAAAACAATTGCTGCAACACAATTTTCATTCTAGCAATAGTCTTTCTAGTACTGAGCCCAAGAACAGTGATCTGTGGTAAGAAAAGCCAAGAAATTAGTATTTTTTATTTTAGCACCTGAACCAAATGTTCAAATGTTCTTGACACTTCTTAGCCCAGATATTTGGCACTTCTCTATCCCAGAGGGCTATCATCCTTCCTCTAGCACAAAATATAACATTTAATCACTGGAAAGTCGCTGTGAATTCTTGTCTTTTGAAAAATGTCCATAGTAATTATCTAGGAGGAGAAAATAGGCATTACTGGAACTGAAGACAAGCAAGTGAGAGGCTGTGCTGGTTTGAGGCTAATTGGAATATTTTAATTAGAGAAATTAGAATAGAGTAGAATGGTTTAGGTTAGAAGGGACTTCAAAAATCATCCAGTTATAACCCCCTTCCATAGGCAGGGACACCTCCCACTAGAACAGGTCGCTCAAGACCTCATCAAACCTGGCCTTGACACCTTCAGGGAGGGGCAACCTGTGCCAGTGTCTCACCACCCTCACTGGAAAGAACTTACTCCTAGCATCCAGTTTGAATCTCCCGTCTTCCATTTTAAACCCATTCTTCCTCATCCTTTCATTACAAGACTGTATAAATAGTCCCTCCCAGCCTTTCTGTAGGCCTCCTTCAGATACTGGAAGGCTACTATAAGGTCTCCTCAAAGCCTTCTCCAGGCTGTAAAGCCCCAACTTTCATAGCCTGTTCTTATAGCAGAGCTGCTCCAGCCTTCTGAGCATCTTCATGGCCCTCCTCTGGACTGGCTCCAACATGTCCTTCTTGTGTTGGTATCTCCAGAACTGCACACAGTACTGCAGGTGGGGTCTGAGGAGAGCAGAGTAAAGGGGCAGAATCCTCTCCCTTGCCCTGCTGGCAATGCTTCTCTTGATGCAGCCCAGTACACAGTTGCTGTCTGGGCTACATGCGCACATTGTTGGCTCATGTTGAGCTTTTCATCAACCAAGACCCCCAGGTCCCTTTCCTCAGGGCTCCTATGCAGCTAATGATGAAGACTCTATCATTCACTGGTTTGCTGAGAGGGATAAAAAGCCAACATGCCAACGATTTGTTCCACTCTGGACTGGGATGCTGGATCTAGTCACTTCCTCTTTATTCCTCTTTAATAGCACTCCACTTATCTTGGCTGAAAGAAAGCAATGTAAACTTTGCTGGTTGTTTTATTTGTCTGTCTGGGAAAGCAGAGGGAGAAAGAGAGGGCAGCTTTGAGCCCTTCTGGGCAGTTTTCTTTGTCTGAGAGGGAGTTTGGATTTCTGTATTCTTTCTAATTTGTTTATAATTGTAAATACTTGTAAATGTATTGTGTATATATGCTTGTATATTTAGATTTGCTGTAAATATTAGCTTCATCTTATTTCCCAGCCCTCTGAGCTAGTCTGGTAAATTCCATTAGTGTTGGGGAGGGAAGTTCCTAACCCACCACAGAGGCTCGTAATTTTTTTTTTTTTTTTTTTTGGTTTGGGGTAAGGTTAAAACATATTTGTCATAAAAGGATTTAAGAAAACTGTATAACATTTTTCTCAATTGCCTCAAAAGAATATTATAAAACAATATTTTTTTAAAAAAAGAAAATAGGGTAATTGAAAAAGAAATGTTTGATTTTACTTAAAAATAAGACATGGGTTATGTGGCCATGAGCTTATAAAGAGATAGCAGAATTATGGCATTGAATAACATTTTCTTCTAGTCCCTAGAGGATTTTTAACCCTATATTTCCCAACCTGGGACAGGTTAAAATTCCAAAATGCAATATGATTTCAAAATCATTCTTTTCAACATTTTCTCTCATTATAAAAACAAATATAAATATGTTTTTCAACAATGCTTGTATATTTGACCTTTTCCAGAGATCAAAACTTTAAATCTAATAATTTCCAGAGCTCTACTTAGCACAGATTTGAGTCAGATGAACTTATGTCTGTCGAGATACTAAATCACTCAGAAACCAGAACTTTTCAATGTGAATAAGCAGAGCAAAAATCAGATTTCTTAGTAAGAGATCTGGGAATTTAAGTGCTTGAGATCACCACAGTTGATCCATGATCCTTAATTTTCAGCAGTATAACAACTTTTACATACAACTTGCAAATCACCCAACAGAAAATTAATTTAATTTATCTGTACACCACTTTTTTTTTTTTTTTTAACCTCTATATGAAATACTGACATCAGTGAGTTCTTGCCTTCCAGCTGAGTGTCCTTGAGGCTGTCTATCTGACTGACGTATTGTCCCGGCATAGAATGACGGAGCACCCCAGAAATTAATCCA